>JAJOZX010000633.1:640000-645000 GCA_023014485.1 Bathynomus jamesi
TATATATATATATATATATTACGAAACCACATTTTCAGTTGTGGATAGCGACATTTAACCTAAACTTAGTTCATTCTTTTTCTCATAATATTTTTAATAAGTTTCAATAAAACAAGGTCAAACTGTGGCCACACCGCTAATGTCGCTACTCGTACGTTTGTGTTGCCATCTGTATGTATCTTAAACAATGTTGCAGTTTTTAAAGTAGCTAACAACACATACACACACACAAATTGTACATACTATTCAATTAGGTTGTTAGGAGTTTATTTATTATAAAAAATTACCCTAACCTAAAGTAAACTTAACCACACACGCACACACAACGTACGTTGTTCAGCTATCTAACACAACCGCGACATTTTCAATTATGAATGGCGACATTTAATCCATTCTAAAAATAATCAAACCTAACCTTTATTATAACCCCTTTTTTCATAATATTTAATGATTTTTAAATTAAAAATAAATCAATCAGTAGCGACACCGCTAATGTCGCTATCTGCATATTCGTGTCGCCAAGAGCTCTGTGTAGCTTAAAAATTGTTACGATAACGTAAGGTAACCAAGAAAAACACACACACACACACACACACACACCAACTCGAGTAAACAGAAACTACCTCCACCTCTAAGTACCCCAAAATCCCCCATCATTTCTCCATAAGCAAAACAACGGAGCTATAAACGAGTAAAAAGTTTAAAAAACAGGCAAAAAAAAGAGTTAAAAACAAGTTAAAACAGGCAAAAAAGAGTTAAAACAAGTACAAACAAGTTAGCATTTTAAGCCGAGGGGAAGATTTTTTCTTTTTTGAATGCAGGATTTGAAAGTCAAAATGGAAATGATATTTGCTCATTATGGAGGATTCGCTTTAAGTTGCAGGAGTGATTTATTAATCCTGCATTCGGATTATCCGGGGCTTTTGATTAATGTGCAAAACGGAGTAAAATTAATCCGGTAGAAATTTTTGATGATGAATGAACTATATAACCGCAGGGAAAGGTTTTGTTTTTGTTTTTGTTTTTTAAGGGTTTCCAACAGTGGATATGCAGGGTGGCGCAAAAGTTGCGCACCATAGAAATTTTCAGTGTTATATATATATATATATATATAATATATATATATATATTTATATTTTAGATAGGGGATGGCTACGAAATTGACAATAGACGAGAGGATGAGCTTGGTTTTAAGGTATGGAATACCAGGTACTACAAATGGATGAATTGGTACAGAATTTAAATTCTGTATCGATTGATCGATTTGTAGTACCTGGTAATTCATACATTAAAACCAAACTCACCCTCTCGTCTACTGTTACTTTCGCAGCCATCCTCTACTAAAAGAAAAAATAATATAGTCAACACTAAAAATTACTATGGTGTGCGATTTTTGCGCCACTATATAATATATATATATATATATATACTAAATGATCGCTGCAGCCTTGCGTAGCAAAAGCCCCCCAAAAAAGAACTTAGGGGTGGGTGGGCTGTTAGGAGCGGGTGTGTTACTAAAACTTTCTCTGGTTCTCTCTTAATGTGTATACTAAATTTGGTGCAGATTACCCCAGCCGGTTAGACGTGTATAAACGAACAGACATCATCATAATTTATATATATATATATATATATATATATATATATATATATATATATATCGTATATTTATTTATGCTTCTGTAAAAATGCATTTACAAGTTGAATTTAAGCATGCGAAAGTGGCAGATTATATGTAGGAAAGAAAGATATAAATTGTCTATTTCAAGAAATGAGCTCGTGAAATACACAATGTACTCTACTTACTGCACCATCTTTAATTCACACACACACACACACACACACACACACACACACACACACACAAATGACTACAGAAAAATAATTATGTAAGCAATGTTACCTGTATAAAAAAAACTGACACTCAATAGATGTTTACATACAGAGCAGATTTTTAAATAACTAACAGATAGTGCAACTTTAAAATGAAGCATTTTATATATATATATATAAAACATCTTTTTCATATTCTATATTTACTGTTCTCCATTCGGTAAATATTTATATGTGAATCGATTGAGTGGGCAACACTGTAAACCTATACAAATATTCTCCAGTAAACGAAGTGTGCCTATGAAATATGGTGCCAGGCACTTGCAAACATAAAAAGGAACATGAAGGAAAAGTTGAAGTGCCTCTAGAAACAACTATTTTTTAAATTATATATATATATATATATATATATATATATATATATATATATATATATATATATATATATATATATATATATAAATGATGTCGTCAGCAGCCATTAACGCTATATATATTACTGAATCAGGCTTTGCTTTATATATAGATTGAAAGAAAAATAGTGCCAACATGATTTAGTGCCACATTAACATTATCCCCAAACAGTGGCTAATGATATATGTGAATCCAGTTTCAAAGAACCCCTCACTTCTGTATATATATATATATATATATATATATATATATATATAGATATATATATATATATATATATATATATATATATATATATATATATATAAAATAATAATAATAATAAGCTGAACGTTTCACATTAATATATATAGATTTTAATAATACATTAATCTACGGATTCTACGTCCCGTATTTCATTTCTGTCACGAGAAAGTTTGGGGTTGGGGACGGAGTAGGGATGGGCTGCAAGGGTTGGGGGAATTGTGGGGTTGTTGGGGAAAAAGAGGGACTAACTCTCTATAAATAAATTATCTTTATTGGTCTTAAAATTTTGAGAAAAACCGAGAAAAAAGAAGGACACACGAGATTTATCAGACTAATAAATTTAAAATTTCACGCTGCAGAGAATACGGCCATAGAAACACACACATCGATAGATAGATAAATAACTAAATAGATACAGTGATTAATAGACAGCGAAACAGACAGCGGAAACATTTCGCACTGAGCAATAATGTAATCTCATTTCGGGTTTAATAAGAAATAAAGTGAGCGGGTAAGGTATCTGACGGCTTCCATTTTCTCTTATTAATCTTTCTAACCACAATTTTTTATTATTATCCTTCACAGGAAGAATTGGAATGTGAGATTGCATTCAACATTCATATTGATTACGGTGGAAAGTGTAAGAAATTGCATGGAGGAAATGTAGGAAGCTCTAAAAACTAGAATAATAATAATAATTAATGAAGAGGGACAGAAACTGGAACAGAGCTCAGGCCAACGAATGCGGGCCATTGCTCTAACTCGTGTACTATTATTACGGCATCATAGGGAATCGAACTCCCGACCGCGGTGTCTTCACTTCACTTATAGGGAAGTGGCATTACCCACTGAGGTGCGGGCGCTGCTGGCCTAACAACTATAACGTTTCTATAAAAAACTTATTCCGAAGCGATGTCATAACAATATGACATACAGCTACTTTTAAAACTATTTTTTTTCGAGTGAATGTGAATCTTCTAAAATACGACAGCATGCGTACCACCCAGAGTAGCCTAGTGATAGAGCCCCAGACTGCTAATCCGAAGGTCCTGGGTTCGACTCGTATCTAGGACTTCAGATTTAAGAGATTAGGGTACCTTTCTGGGTGTCTCTCGGTGGGGTAATGGTCGGATCACAAGTAAATTGTAGGTACCCTCCGACATAATTATGACCTTAGATGTTAAAGATGTGATTAAAGAACCAGACACATTATTATTAATATTATTATGCGTATCCTGAATGGAAGGTATAGCAATATGCATGGGAACTATTGGTAAAACAACGTGGAAATTCACTTCCCCACTGCGCGGGGTTGAGACTGCCCAATGCATGGGTCACCTGAGTCCGAGCGTTGACAGGGTGAGTGGACGACCCAACCCAGGAGCTAGCAGATGGGCGCGAACCCAGAGTCCACTGGGCTAGAGGAAGACCAAACGTTGGAATATTAATGACAATAAATAAATATACAAATACAATAAATAATTAAACAGTAACGTTTGGTTATTGCGGGCATCGGTGCAAAAGTAATACAGTAGCGATACCAACCACGGTTGTACAGCAATTTTATTCGCGCGTAACTTCCGCATTTTGGATGTAACTTCCGTCCGTTTCTCATAATATAAATATGCGAAATGCCAGGAACATACTGTTCAAAGAATTACTAAATAGAGTTCCGATCGGAAGTTCTTCCGGAAGACGCAGCATTCCTGGCTGCTCCCCGGGGTTAGGTGAAAGACTCCATCTCCAATTACTAAATAAGTTAGTTTAGTTTAAGGTTAACAAAATTTATTTTGAAGTAACATCATTTAATTAGTTCAATTTTAAGTTAGTTCAGTTTAAGTTAGTTGTGTTTAAGGTTAACAAAATTTATTTTGAAGTAACATCATTTAATTAGTTCAATTTTAACAGAACTGAGCCTCATAATTTTTTAACATAATACTTTATTGGTGTAACATACAAACAAATCATTTGTTTAGATGAAACAGTTTTTTTTATTTAATGAAGCTAAAGCTAATGAAACGTTGAGCGCAAAGCACATTTAGGAATATATATATATATATATATATATATAAGCAAACAACCACAGGGAAAAGGAAAAGGAAACACGAGGTCTGAGCGCTTTCGTGATATATTCACATCTTCACATCTTTTGTTTCTCCTTGAAGATGTGAATATATCACGAAAGCGCTCGGACTTCGTGTTTCCTTTTCCTTTTCCCTGTGGTTGTTTGCTTATTAATAAGATCACGTGTTATTCTGTGATTTTAGTGCATATATATATATATATATATATATATATATATATATATATAATTCATACAGAAATACAAAGACTTATAAAAAACTTTATATATATTTATCGAATATACTTATATCGAATTCATACACAAATCCAAAGACATAATAAAAATGTTATATATATATATATATATATATATATATATATATATATATATATATATATATATATACACTCTTATATAGAGGCGATATGAAAAGAAATGAAAT
>JAJOZX010000633.1:652500-812500 GCA_023014485.1 Bathynomus jamesi
AACACAGCACATAATCTGCACTTGTCCTCCCAGTAAGAAGGTAATGCTATTATTTTTTTAACTTTTAACTGGCCTAACTTAGTGCGATTAGGTGCCTTTTAAATGGAAGGAAATTCAATGCTTGTAATTGAAAAATATCCGCATTTTCCTCCTGTAATCTTCCTTTCCCCCCCCTGGTAATAGAAATTAATAATCAATTTTTTTTCAGGATTTTATCTCTTATTTTAGATCCGCTATTTAATATACTTTAATATTTCAGGTTCCAGTAGAGGAGAGGGAATACTTGAGAGATCAGAGGGCCAAAATAGGACCCAAGGGCTCTTTGGGGATCTGTGGATAAAGCTGCTGTGAAGAGAGACCAGAGGGCTGCAGCTGAAGCAGAAAGATTACAGAGCCAGATTCAACAGCAGCAGGAAGTGGATTTGGCCACTTTTGCCTCCACACCTTCACAAGATATTTCTTTTGAATCCAGCTCAGGAGAATCAGGAGAGGTAATATATTTTTTCTTATATCTTATCCCATTTTTACCCAAATTTATCCCTACTTTTTGTCCCTATTTCCCCCCTTTTTTCCCCCATTTTCGCTTTAGTAATTTATTCTTTTTTTCGCCCATTTTCGCCGACTTTTTACCTGAATTTTTACCCATTTTTCCCCCTATTTTCCCACTTTTTCCCCCATTTTCGTTTAAGTAATTTATTCTTATTTCCGCCCATTTTCGTCGATTTTTACCCATATTTTTCCCTACTTTTTCCCCTATTTTCCCCCATTTTCGCTTTAGTAATTTATTTTTTATTTTCATTTCAGCCATCTGGTGGTGAAGCTGAAGAGTTCAAGCCAAGGAGGCACCCAAGTGGAGGTTACAGCTTTTTGAAAACCCCCAGATATGCCATGGAACTGATCAGGGGTGATGTTTCTTCCAATCTTGGGGCAAGTCTTGCTAATGCCTTCCTCCTGGACTTACAAGCTATGGACCTGCTTAAGCCTGGCCTTGATGTGAAACAGATAATAGTTGATAAATCGAAAATGGACAGGGAAAAAGCTAGAATGAAAGTGAAAAGTGATGAAAAGCACAATGAGGGTCTGGAAAAGTTAGTCTGTATTGGGGTTGATGGGAAAGTTGACAAGGACACTTTGCTGTACAGAGAAGTTAAGGATGAAAATGGGGAGACTAAGCTGAAGAAAGGAAAGGGACAAGAGCACCATTTGACTTTCACAAAGGAGCCGGGAACTGAAAGTGGAACATATCTTACTCACAGAGTCATCCCAATTAAAGGTGCGACTGGAGTTCTTCTTGGTGAAGAAGTTGCTAGTGTCTTGGAGGAGTTTAACAGTGTTCATACCCTGAAAGCTGTCCTCCTTGACAACACAAATACAAACACTGGCTGGGAGGGAGGCCTTGTAACAGCTCTGGAAAATAAAATTGAGCGGAAATTGCACACCATTGGCTGTTCACTCCATCAGAATGAGCTTCCTTTCAGAGCTGTTTTCAAGCATCTTGATGGCAGTACCAAAAGTCCCACTGCTTTCACTGGTCCGCTGGGAAAACTCTGTGAAATTGACTACCAAGATCTGCCACAAGTGGAATTCACCAAACTCAGTGGCCCCCTGGATGACATGGAATTTGCTGAGGAGACACTGAATGATCTCAGTAGCGACCAGAGGCTTCTTTTGGAGTATGTGCTTGGAATTTCCAGGGGCAAAGTCAACCCAAGATTTGCTGCCTGGAAAATTGGACCATTAAACCATGCAAGATGGTTGACTTTGGCAATTAGATTGATGTCTGTGGACCAGAGGTGCTTACCCTCCAGAACTACAGGATAAGCTTTACCAGGCCATCAAGTTCATTGTGGAAGTGTATGCAGTCAGTTGGTTTGAGATCAAAAGGGACAGCAAGTTCCACAATCAGCAGCTGTACATCTTCAACATGATCCAGAGGATCAAGCAGCAGTCTGAAGAAATCCAGGGTGTTGCTTTCAAGAACCTGAAGTACAATGCTTTTGCCTTGCTGCCCGAGAATGTGCTGTACTCCATGATGAAGTCTGATGACTTGGAAGTGAGAGAAGCTGCTCTCAAGAAAATTCTGTTTTATTAATTTAAAAAAATGTGAAAAAAAAATTGATTATGGGGATTTATTTAATAAAAAAAAGGCCCGAGTTCTATAAATCCCCATAATCGAATTTTTTTTCACATTTTCTTATCCCAATTCCCCCCTCCCCTCCGATAATGGAAATAATCTTACCTTCTTTCTGAAAAAAAATTCGATTATGGGGATTTATAGAACTCGGGTTTTTTTTTTTTAATTTAAGTTAAATTAAATCAGCAATTCTGAGACTAATAGGGATTAAATCTTAAACTGGAATAAAAAATAAATTAATTATTATTCTTTCAGAAGTGGGAAGCCAGCCAAGAAGAGGCTGAAGAAGATCACAGCCATCAACATTGAAGCTACCCACTGGTCAGAACTAATCAACCTTTCTCAAAGTGGCATCTGTGAACCTGCTCTCACAGAAGACTTTTCTGACCAGGAGCTTCAAGAAGCATTGCTGAATGGCACCAAGCTGGAGCTGCCTGATCTGCCTTCACATTCTCAGAGTGTTGAAAGGGCCGTGAAGCTGACATCTGAAGCTTCCCATACTGTTTATGGACTCGAATCAAGGCACAAACACATTCTGGCCAAAGCCCTAAGCCGCCAGATGAGGCCTTCCTTTGCTTCTAAGGGCTCTTACAGTGAAAATTATGATGATCTTGGGATCTAAATGTGTCTATTTGACTCTGTACATGTTTTTTTTACTTTTTTCAATAAAATTGTAACTTTTTTCAGGATTTTTTTATGAAAATAGCATGATTTTTTCGGCCGAAAATTGCGAAAATGCGGTATTTTTCGGTACGATTTTTTTACGATTTTTGAAACGGTTTCCTCAAAAAACGGTTAAAGCTAGGGATCTTAAATTTTTTGTCAGTTATTATCATATTAAGCCCTGACTATCTCGACTAGTCCAAAGTCGATATCTAAAAAAATGCGGAAAATCAACCTACCTTATTCCAGACCCCTTGGTGTGGTAGTGATGGTTTGGATGCTCTGTAAAAGCCGCAGTTCCCCCTGTCATATGACCTTAGATGTTACGAAAGAGGTTTGTAGACATGGGGGCATATAGTCTCAAATCAGGTTGCATACTACTGTATGCGTACTTATCTAATGCATATTACATCCCTAGAATATACAGTGTATCCCAAAAGTCCTCTGACATGGCAATTATTATTTATTATTCACATTAGCAGTAACACATTTTCACTTTTGACAAAATTGAGAGAAGGTATCCAATTGAATGGACATCGAAGTAACGTCGTAACGTCGTCGTAACACCGCTTCCAGTCGATCAACGAAATTAAGCGACACTGGGTCTGGATAGAAGTTGGATGGGAGACCGTCCTCCGCGTCTAGATCACGTAGTGACCCCGTAGTTCGGACCCCAAGTAAAGCTGTAGGTCCCCTCCGTCATATGACCTTAGATGTTGCAAAAGAGGTTAAAAACCCCATCATTACATTTCGAATGGACATCGAGATTTCATTACATTACGCCTTTGGATTTTTTTTCTGTAGGGCCACTTTAAAAGTGTCCTTTACAACAGTCGAACACTTGATGACGTCAAGATCAACATCTGTCATCAATGTTGACTCATCTATGAGAAAACTCTTCGAAATGTCATTAGTTTCATCACATTGTATTTTAATCTACAAACGTACAATTTACAAATGAACACCTACTACGATAAATAGTAATATATCATTTCATTGTCACGAGACTTTTGAGACTAAATATATATATATATATATATATATATATATATAACAGGTTAACTGATTCATAGTTGGTTGTTCAGTTTTTTAAAGAAATAACTGACAGGCTGAATAGACATGATCGACTTGAATGTGCAAATACTAACATGTTTCCGGAAAAAGCCAGAGGGAGGCATGTCAGTTATTTCACGAACATGCCTCCCTCTGGCTTTTCCTGGAAACATGTAGCAATACCAGTTTCACCTTCTCTTGATTGGTATACTGAGTCATCAGGGTATTTTCTTTGTAAAACTTACATTAGAAATGTGTTTGTTTCACTTTAAAAATGTAATATCTAACTTCCCTATGAGTCCAGACTTCTGGGACAACTTGTATATATACACATGCACGTATGTGTGTGTGTGTGTGTGTGTGTGTGTGTGTGTGTGTGTGTGTGTGTGTGTGTGTGTGCAAAACTGCCTCTGTGAAGTGCGGGAGAAGTTGTATTTGTTATTGTCAGATGGTATTCATTATATCGAACGTAAGACACGCAAACTTTGCTTCAAATTTACAGAAACGTTTCACACATAAACGCACATACAAGAGGTCCTCACATGCGTATGTAAGTGACTCTTTCCTTAAAAGTAATTAGCGAGAGAGAGAGAGAGAGAAGAGAGAGAGAGAGAGAGAGAGAGAGAGAGAGAGAGAGAGAGAGAGACCCTAAGATCCACTCAAGGCTATCACAAGAAGGAAGTAGAAAAGTTAGAAATATCAATGAAAAAAAGAACACTGAAAACTTATACCATGCTTACACCTATAGAAGTGCAAAGCTTTCACACAGGAATAGTAGTAATAGTAAAGTATAGAATAGACGAGGCTCTCTCCCTCCTCCGCCAGCCACTGCTGACAGAAAATTGTGGTGAAAGAAAATTTAATGGAAAGTAGGAAAAAGTATAATGAAGAAAATAGCTTCAGAGTTTATCCACACCATACGTACACTTATCTCGTGTACTCAGTTGCGCATTAGAAGACAGTGGAAAATAAAGGATAGCATGAATACTAAACAACTTAATCTTATCTACACCATACATTTTTTAAGGATTTTTTAATTTATTTATTATGCAAAGAAGTCATCATTTTGTCGTTGCATCATTTCTCCGTAGCCTGCCAAAGCCACCGCACCGAAGATTTATCATAAAGTAATTTATATTGCGTTCTTCGCATAAGAATTACTTAGATAAAGGAGCACTGGTCCAGAGGGCACCTCCAGCCAGCCAACCTTACAATTTAAGAATCCTCCATGCGTAATGGGGAATAATGCGTAATATGCCAAAAAAAATTTCTTGCGAAATTAATTTTGCCGTACAATATTTAAAACTAAAATTTCACTCTAAGTAGCTTCCCTGAAGATGAGTATGACTATTCGGAGGTTTCGACTCTCGAGAATCCCCATCTATTCCAAACACGTAAATAAAAGTAAAAAGAGTATCATTTGAGAACTCCCAGTGCTCTGATACCAGACCTGACCAGCGCCTCCTACTACATTTACGATCAAAAGGGAACATCAACACCCCTAACTCCCCTTATAACCCTCTTTTCAAGGCTTATTCGGAGGTTTTAACTCCCGAGCGTTCTCACAATGACAACACCCAGTGGTCTGTAATCAGACCAGACTAGCACTCCCTACTACAGGGCCGGCCAAGTTGTTTTGTCAGCGGGCCACTTTATAAAAAATCAAAAGTCAAGCGGGCCACCTTAATATTTTATCATTGTCATTAAAATATCACAATTAATAACTGCAAATAACCGTTTATCAAAGTAAATTTATACTAAACTTTGGCCAAATACAAAATCTTAAAAATTACAAATAAAACTTACTTCTGAATACAATGTTCCGTGTGGTAAAGCGATCGACAAGAAACAACGTCGAGGTGGTAGCAAAGTCACTAAGATTCTGAAGGGTAGGGAAATATTGGCGTCTAAAACAAACAGTATATAATCACTGATTATGCATATAATAACACTGCCCAACCAAAAAAAAATTTTTTGCTGCTGATTTAATTCTAAGACCTGTTTCTGGATAATATTGATGTGCTGATTTAAAAAATCACCTTAGATTTTGTCCATCACATCAGGTTTTCGTGCAATGCAATATGCCTATTTTGGGTGATCCATGAAGGGCGCTTATCAAAATTGATGATTTTGAGACCTGTTAACAGCTGTTTTGCTGTTAAAATTTTATCTGTGGAATACGCAAATCTGTGCATTAAATCTAAAAGTAACTCAATGACCGAAACGGAGGCAAGAGCTTGGAATGCTTTTGTGGCAGTAGTTAAGAACTTCCTAGGAAACAAAAAGTCTGAAAATTATAAAGATCTTGTAAAGGATTTACTTGTAAACTTTCAGCAGTTGGGTTGCAACATGAGCATTAAAGTTCACTATCTCAACAGTCATCTGGATAAATTTCCAGAAAATCTTGGTGATGTTAGTGAAGAGCAAGGTGAAAGGTTCCACCAAGATATCAAAGTGATGGAAGAACGATACCAAGGAAGATGGGATACCCATATGATGGCTGACTACTGCTGGAGCCTGCAAAGAGATTGTCTTGACATCTCTCATTCTAGGAAGTCCTATAAGAGAAAATTTATCAGCACTGAAAAGTAAGAAAACAAGAAAAAGACAATTTTAAGAAAACTGGTCCCGTGCTTGCTTTAATATGGATTCATTTTTTGCTTATTTAAACACTTTTAATCACTTTATGTGTCAATATTACCATTGTATATTAAAGTTCACTCCCTGCACAATTGTTTACTTTTCCATGCTGATTCTGAGTATGTAAAAACTTATTTTTTGAAAAGAAAAAAATTGGGCATAACCCTGCCAAAATGCGATATCTCCAAAATATCCGTATTTGATTGCTCGAAAACCTGACGTGATAGGCAAAAACTAAGGTGATTTTTTAAATCAGCACACCAAAGTTACCTAAAAACAGTGTTAGAATTAAATCAGCAAAATTGGTGTTGGGCAGTGTAATTATTTATTTATTTATTTATTTTTAATTTAATTTTTTATTTATTTTAATTTTTTTATAGAATTAATATATTTTTTATTTATTATTTCTGAGGCGGGCAACCTCCAAAAGTCAAACGGGCAACTTTTGGCCCGCGGGCATGGGGTTGGCCGGCCCTGCCCTACTACATTTACATCTTAAGGGAAATCACTGCTTCTATCTCAATAAATAAACACTCTGTACTTTAAGAGTAGCCATCCTTTATACTTAATTAGTTATTCGGAGGTTTGGACTCCTGAAAGAGAGAGAGAGAGAGAGAGAGAGAGAAGAGGAAGCCTCAAAGAGCTTTCGGTCCATTCGAGGAGGTCCAGTGACTTTCATTAACCCTTTCGCGCCAGTACCCAATTTTAAATGTGCGTCCTCGAGCTCTTGAATGGGGGCGTACCGCGTACGCCCTCGGCGCGAAAGGTTTAAAATAGCTCATTTTTAAACTATTCTAGCAGCAGTAGAAAACTGGATAGAAAAGCTTAAGGCTCTCTTCCCACCCTCCGTTCCTTCCCTGCCAGGAAGGAAAAAGGCGGGTACGGAAAAAGGTTGAAGAAAATATCTTGTCCCTGGAGAATCAGCCAAGAAAATTTTACAAAGAGGACAATATATAAACTAGCTCTACAGTTACGCCATGTACACACAGAAATCGTACACTAGGTAGCACCGCTGTATAAACTAACATATATTAATTTGTGCTAATCGCATGTCAACTACTGTACTTGGTATCGTCACAAGAACCTCGATATGGTTTTGATTTTATACAAAATATTTACAGCTCTATTTACCGAGGTATCGAGCCAACAAAGACTCTATGGCCCACTCCAGGCTAGTCCCAAAAGGATTAAGAGAAGAAATTGTCAAACTATCCATGTCTACACCCATGTACGCACAAAGCCATCACGCCAGCAAGGTGATGAAATGCTTCTACAGAACGGAAATCAGATTTTTTCACACCATGCCCTGGCCTCAGCCTTCACATGCGCATAGCCACTCAAGAGAAGGAAGAAAAAAAGAAATAAATGAGGGCAGAAACGCAACTTTACCTCACCTAATCCATGCTATGCAATTTTTTTTAGCTTTTTAATTTATTAGGAAATTATGTACTTCTATTCGTACAATTATTCATCTAATCTATTAACAAGGCAGGCAAGTGTGTGAGGATATTTTCTGTAATTGGATGTCTGTGATGTGTATGTGTCTGCCAACTCTTTAAATGTCGCCGTTTCAACTTGGGTCTCCCGCCGTGAAAAGTCTTTATGCAGCAAGCGATATACTGAGTCATTCATACTTCGTGGTGGTGCCATCACAAGAGTAGAGAAAACCTCTTTCCGGCGAGGAATATCAGTAGGGGGTCCCTGTATCTATCCCCGTGTACTTGTCCATCATGGAGAGAGAGAGAGAGAGAGAGAGAGAGGGAGAGAGAGAGAGAGAGAGAGAGAGAGAGAGAGAGAGAGAGAGAGAGAAAATCCCCTTTGATATCATGTCCGTTCCCAATGTCTAATTCATCTCCAAAACATATTCGGAATGGCGTTCAAAAAAGTTCTTTTCTACGACGAGGCCAATAACGAGGGAGGACCCTCTTCGAGCCTCTTGGTTTCATTTTAGGTTTACTCCATTCGAGGGGAAAAAGAAAGATTCATTTTAAAGGAAAAAGAGGAAAAGGAAGAATAGGGAAAATCCCTTTAAGGAAAATTCCCCAAGAAAGGCGGAAACTATACTAAAAATAGTCCCCAAAATTTAGACATTACGAGTCCCGAAACCGATCGTTTTTGGGAGGGGAAATTATTTTGGAAAAAGGGAAATTTGTCCTCAGGAAACAGCCCAAAGGGGAAAAATATATTAAGAATTAAATAAATGACGGAGAATTAAAGAGCCAATGTTTAGCCTTCCGGCATGCGTATACGCACATACGCAATAAACATGTCAAAGACATTCAGGGTGAAATAGAGAAAATAGATCGTACGAAAATTATATATTGATGAATGTTTCTCCGCAAAAGTCTTTAGCTTACACGCAGCCGGCAACAAAAAGACTTCACTACAACCTATTTATTAATATCTTAACGATTGAGAGTATGACTGTATCACAGTTCACTATTTATCAGGTAAAGATTCTATACAAGGTGCGAGGAATTTGTATATAAAAAATATATACCTGTAACTAATTTTGGCATATAGATCAAAACATTAAAAACTGTTATTTAAATCCAAACTGGTGTTAAATGAGGTTCGGTCCATCCATTTCCTAATATTACGTACAACATTTGGCTAATTTTGAAATAAGGAAATTTTTTCATTCTCTTTATTTTCAAACCGACAGTTAGTATTTTACGTCACCCCAGTAAAATACTAACTGATTTCGTTTTTCTTTCAGACCCATTTGAAATGTGTGATAGCGTATTGGCTAGTACTTGGATCCATGAGCGACCACGTAATTTAGGTCTCTGCATCCATTGATCTTGGCTGTGAAGCTTCTCTGAATCCCTTCGAGTTGACTAATGTCTTCTTTTTTATACCGAGCAGCAGTATTCCAACTTGGGTATGATCAGTGTTTTCAATAGAGGAATCATTATATTCTTATCCTTTCGTTTGAAAGTTCTCAGTATCTGCCCAGTTATTCTTTTTGCTTTGTTTACTGTTATCTTATTTTGTGTCTCAAATTTCGCGTCGTCAGTCATTACAACACCTAAATCTTTTGCTTTAGAATTTCTCTGAATTTCCAGTCCATTTGGGGTATAATATTCCATGGATTTTAGGTCCTACCTTCTTACGTACCTTAATAGTTGAAATTTTCAGTGTTAAATTTCATATTATTGCCTTCAGACCAATTCTAGATTCTGTTCATGTCTGTTTGTAGAGATCCTATATCCTCTGGGTTTCTTATTTTTCGACTAATTTTTGTGTCATCGGCAAAGGATGTTACTGTGCTGTCACTGGTAACTTCCTCGTCTATATCAGTTAGCATGATTATGAAGAGTAATGGAGCTATGTAATACTGTTCCTTGCGGTACTGAGCTAAGGACCTCTGACTCTGATGAAGGGTATATATCCATTTTCCTACTTTTCCTGTTATTCCCATAAATTTCAGTTTATGTGCTATGATTTCATGGTTACACTTGTCGAACGCCTTGGCAAAGGATGTGTATATTACATCATAGTTTTCATTACTTTCAAATGCATCAATGATGATGTTATAGTATTTTATTAGTTGTGATAGGTATGATCTGCCTGACCGGAGACCACGTTAGTTATCATTTAACTTTTCCTGAGATTCCAAAAAGTTAGATTTTTTCTCTACCTACTCGTTCAAATATTTTGGTGGGATGAGATGTAAGCGACACTGGCCTATAGTTTTTGGTTTCAGATCAATCTCCTCCTTTATATATTGGAACTATGTTCGCTCTCTTCAGGATGCTCGGTATTTCTCCAGTGTCGAGTGATCGTCTACATATCCAATATAGGGGCTTAGAGATTTCATTCTTGCAGTTTTTGATTAGTGTGGCATTCCATTTGTTCCGGCCTGCCGCCGAGTGCTTTTAGTTTCCCTGTAGCGTGTGTAATATAATCCGTCATAAAGTCGAAGTCCGTTATACTTTCCCCTTGTAGTTGTTCAAAGAACGCGTTTCTTTCGCATATTAGTTTATCAATCTTGGGGATACTGAAAGATGATTCATTCTGAGCTCTTAATATTTCAGATACTTCTTTTAGATTATCGGATAAAACATTGTTTTCATTTTTCTAAGGTTCAATAGTCGCGTGATTTTTTACTTCCTTTTTGCAAAATTATAGAAGTACTTTAAGTTAACCTTTATCGCTTCTACAGCGTCATCTTTCTCTGTACGATTCTCAATTAGGTCCTGTATGACGCAATCTATACTCTGCAGTCTATTGTTTAATATTTTTCTGATGTTGCTGTCTTTGTAGTTTCTTGATTTTACAGTCATTCTTTTTCTCTTGAGGAACATTGACCTCTTTTGTCTGTCGAACCTGCTTCTCTTTCCTCTTTGTTGCAGTTTTGGGACATGTCTTTCCACAATTTCCAGTCTTCTCCTCAAAGTAATTAGCATCTCTTCCGTTATCTTGGCTTTAAATAGTTTTCCAGTTTATTGCTTCCATGCTGGATGCAATATATATATATATATATATATATATATGTCTTGAAACATTGGAAAAATGTGAGTAATACTTGAAAGTGAAAAGGAAAAGGTTTATTGGCAGACTATTGTCCATATGACAAATATTATTAATACAATGACGGTTCACATACTAAGGATAAAAATATACACAATTGTTTGAAGATGAGAATGAACAATTTGAAAACTTTCTGTAATAGTATGTTGAAAATAAAACTGTCATAAAAGCTATTACTCTTTCTACATATTTCCAATGTCTCCAGACATATGAAACACCGTGTGTGTGTGTGTGTATATATAATATATATATATATATATATACAATGGTGTAGTGCTAAATAAAGAAGTGAGGGAACGCATTTTGAAAGTGTTACTCAGATGCGGGGGGGGACAATGGCGAGCGCGGCGAGCCCATACAGCTGGGGGTCCGGGGGCACTGTAAGCCCCCCGGGAAATCTTTTGAAATCTGACCAATTTCAGGGATATTTTGAGGTCATATGCACTGGATATTAGGATATATTCCAAGGTTGAAGATGCAGTATTTCCAGTGTCATTAGATATACGACATCCAGTACGATCAATAAAAATAGCTAACAACTGGAATGATTAACTAAAAAAAGTTAACAACTGGTACGCCGTGGTGACTGTTTCACCAGATCTTTATAGGCTAGCATTGCCTCAGTCGAAGCTAAAAGAAATGAAACAGTTAATGATTCTTTCTCATATTTCTTCTAGGGGTGGGAATTAAAATTTCATGACGTTAGAGATTTGTAAGTTTGGATTTATTTGAAATAGTGAGGGAACGCCGTTCCGTCTACCAAAAAAAGTAAGGGAACGCCGTTCCCACGCGTTCCCACAGCACTACACCACTGTATATATATATATATATATATATATATATATATATATATATATATATATTCAATTATTTTATCCTTAACTACCAATCATTTAATTGACACACAACAGCGAGTTTCTATTTTTATTTTTCATTCATTTTCTTTCAGGTTTATACGTACTCGTACAAAATGAGTTAATAATTAGACATTAAATTTGTATATAAAAAATTAATAACAATTAATAATAGTATATATATATATATATATATATATATATATATATATAATTAATTTCACTGTTTGAGTTTCCTCATTTTGATGTATTGTCTTTTTTTTTTTTTGTCGACGTTGACGGAAGAAAATGGAGAAAGGTTGATGAAATTTTCAATTGCTCTCAATTCCGTCAATATTTGCTTCATAAATTGACTCAATTTGTTTGACGACTCTACATCGTCATTATGTGAATGACGGTTAACGTAATGACGTTCGGAGTATGAGGGAGCACGAAGTGCTACGTTGACGGCGCTTCAACGCCGTCTATATTGATTGACACGCGCGATAGACGGAATGGTGCATCTGTACATCAATAGTCGAAACACTTTGTATAGGCTCGATTAAATGCATCAAGTGGGTGTTCACTCAATGGGCAGGTGTGCTCACAAAATCGCAGCCAGTGTATGAAAAGTGTTTCGAGTATATCGTACCGAGTGAGATAGTGTGCCGAGTATATCGCAACGAGTGTAGATGTTGTATCAAGTATATTTATCGCGTCGAATGAGATGGTGTGTCGAGTATATCACATCGAGCGAGATGGTGTGTCGAGTGTACCGCATCGAGCGAGGCGGTGTGTCGAGTATATCGCATCGCGTGAGATGGTATGTCGGGTATATTGCATCGAACGAGGTGGTGTATCGAGCATATCGCATCGAGTGAGGTGTAGTGTCGAACATATCAAATCGAGTGTGCAGAAAGTATGCCCAGTATATCACATTTACTGTAGATGGTACATCAAATTTACCGCATCGAGTGAGATGGCGTGTCGAGCATATAGCATCCTGTGTGTAGAAAGTATGTCGAGTGCATGGCATCCTGCGTATAGAAAATGTGTCGAGTATATCGCGTCAGTTATAGATGGTGTGTAGAGTATATCACGTCGAATGTAATCACATGAGCGTAAAAGTGTGTAAGCCAAGAAGCGCATCAATTCAGAGAGCAAATCAGTAAATTAAGTAGAATTTTAAAGGCGAGTTCACTGCATAAATATGATTCGTGCAGCAGATAAAACAAAGCTTAAATTAGCTTCTGTAATGCAGTGACTATACACTCTACAGTGTGTGTGTGTATATATATATATATATGTATATATATATATTAATATATATATATATATATATATATATATATATATATATATATATATATATATATAATATATATATATATATATATATAATGAAACAAAAATCCTTGGTTTTTTAATGAACTTTAAAACCAAGTTTTTCGAGAGAAAAAGGTGTCGAGGTTAGAACAAAATTGGGAAATTGAAAGAGTTCTTTGTCTGTTTGATATTCATGAGGTCTTTTGAAGAATAGAAAAAAAATGAGGAAACTTCAATCGAAACTAAATTCACAATAATATTACCAATTCGTAAGCGAAAACTGCCATAAATAAATCAATCACTCTTCATTTTACCTTATATAGAGTTACGATTGTACGGATGGTAGACGAGGAACGGCAATGCTGAGTAAAAATGCGTACAAACCCCAAACACACTTCTTTTTTTTTTTAAATGCAAATTACCTTCCATATCTTAATCATTATTTTATCACCTCGATTAAATATTCCTCGTTACCGTTCTATGGGATCGGCGTTAAGCCTTGGAAACAGCACGCTGCACCCGCTGTTTAATTATAACTTGAGAAAACCATTCGTAAATACGGGTTTTTAAAAGATGCACAGGCGCCATCTTTGATATTATTTTTCACTTTCGTAACTTAAGCGATTAGAGAAAGTTAATTTTCCTTCGACATCATTTAAAGAATCAAAACACTTCCGAGTTTAGGAGTTCGATAATAAAAGCATAGAGAGTTTATATATTTCGAACGAGAAAGGATTTAGGGGTTGAGGAAAGGGGGGTGAATTTATGACCCACGTTACAGATACAAGGAAGACTACAAGTAGTTATAGTTACAGGCTAACAAAGACCCTACATCATACGATCTACTAGAGAGAGAGAGAGAGAGAGAGAGAGAGAGAGAGAGAGAGAGAGAGAGAGAGAGAGAGAGAGAGAGAGAGAGAGAGAGAATATATATATATATATATATATATATATATATATATATATATATATATATATATATATATATATACAACACGAGAAGACTAGGAGCAGGAAAAATGCTACTAGCTCTAGCTGATGAATTTATGTTAACGCAAGAAATAACAGAAAATACAAGAAAAAACAACTATCTAGATTTGGTATTCACAAACAACAGTAATCTAATTAATAATGTAGAAATATCCCCAACTATGATATCAGACCACAACATCATTGAAATAACAACTAATATAAAGGCAACAGGAAAGGAAAGAACACGCACAACAGAAAGAAGCAAATTCGAATTTTTTAATTTTCACTCCAAAGCTATAAACTGGGAAGATGTGACATCCAGCATGGAAGTAATAGATTGAAAAACCATTTTCGAGACCAAGACAACAGAGGAGATGCTAATGACGTTAGAGGAGAAGACATTAGAAATTGTGGAAAAACATAACCCAAAGATACAACAAAGAGGAAAGAGAAGCAGGTTCGAGAGACAAAAGAGGGCATTGTTTCGAAAGAGAAAAAGAGTGACTGCAAAATTAAGTAATTGTAAAGATAACAACATCAGAAAAATATTAAATGATAAACTGCAAAGGATCGATGGCGTCATACAGGAACTAATCGAGAAGCATACAGAAAAAGACGACGACGACGCTATAGAAGCGATAAAGGCTAACTCAAAGTACTTCTATAATTTCGCAAAAAGAAAGTCGAAAAACCATGCGACTATCGGACCTTTAAAAAATGAGAACAGTGCTTTATCTGATGATCTAACAGAAGTATCTGAAATATTAAGAGCTCAGTACGAATCATCTTTCAGTATCCCAAAAACTGACAAATTGATATGCGATAGAAACGCGTTCTTTGAAGAACTACAAGGGGAAAGTATAACGGATTTCGACTTTACGACGGATGATATTACACAAGCCATAGGGAAATTAAAAAAACACTCAGCGGCAGGACCGGATAAATGAAATGCTACAATGATCAAACACTGCAAGAATGCAATCGCTGAGCCCCTATACTGGATATGGAGACGATCACTAGACATGGGAGAAATACCGGGCATTCTGAAGAAGGCAAACATAGTCCCAATATATAAAGGAGGAGATCGATCCGAGGACAAAAACTATAGGCCAGTGTCGCTTACATCTCATCTCACTAAAATATTTGAAAGAAATCTATGACTTTTTGGAAACTCAGAAAAAATTCAATGATAACCAACACGGATTTCGGTCAGGCAGATCATGCCTATCACAACTAATGGAACACTACAACAACATTATTGATGCACTTGAAAGCAATGAAAACTATGATGTACTATACACAGACTTTGCTAAAGCGTTCGACAAGTGTGACCATGGAATCATAATACATAAACTGAAATATATGGGAATAACAGGAAAAGTAGGGAAATGGATATATAATTTCCTTAGTAAGCGGCGGCAAGTCGTTACAGTACAAGGAGTATCTTCATCAGAATCAGAGGTCCTCAGCTCAGTACCACAAGGAACAGTATTAGCTCCACTACTCTTCATAATCATGCTAACTGACATAGATGAGGACGTTACCAGAGACAGCACAGTAACATCCTTTGCGGATGACACAAAGATCAGTAGAAAAATAAGAAACCCAGAAGATATAGGATCTCTACAAACCGACATAAACAGAATCTACAAGTGGACGGAAGACAACAATATCAAGTTTAACACCGAGACATTTCAGCTATTACGAGACGGAAAAAGAGAAGACCTAAAATCCATGGAATATTAATATACCCCAAATGGACAGGAAATTCAGAGAAATTCCAGAGCAAAAGATTTAGTGGTTGTAATGACAGATGATGCGAAATTTGAAACACAAAATAAGATAGCAGTAAACAGAGCAAAGAGAATAACGGGGCAGATATTGAGAACCTTTAAACGAAGGGATAGGAATGTAATGATTCATCTACTGAAAACCCTGATCATACCCAAATTGGAATACTGCTCGGTCCTAACATCCCCATATAAAAAAGAAGACATTAGACAGCTGGAACGGATCAAGAGAAGCTTCACAGCCAAGATCAATGGGTGCAAAGAACTAAATTACTGGGAAAGGTTACGCGAACTAGACCTATATTCACTGGAAAGGAGAAGAGAGAGATACACCATTATTTACACTTGGAAAATAATGGAGAAACTAGTCCCTAATCTTACTCTGAATCCTATAACTCCCCAAACAACGGTGGAAAGTAGAAGCGGTAGACTGTGTCGTATTCCCAAATTGAAGGCGAGACAGGGAACATCCTTAACCCTGAAAGAAAATAGTTTTGTAGTGAGAGGACCAAAACTGTTTAATCAGTTGCCCAAAGACCTAAGAAACACGAAGGAAGTTGCAGTGGACATCTTTAAAAGAAGACTAGACGCCTGGCTCAAAACGATCCCCGATGAGCCAGGCGTACCTTGCTAGAGTGGCTATGTGAGGTGGAGATCGCAAGAAACCAACTCACTACTTCACCAGGCCAACTCGAGAGGAGGGGCGACAAGCTTGACCTTCGCGAAATGAGGAATCATCGCGCGAAACCTTTGTACTTGGTAAGGTAAGGTGTATATATATATATATATATATATATAATATATATATATATACAGGGTGAGTCAAAAGTAGCGCCCAATTTCTGTCAGTTGATTGCAATTGTGCATCGATCACGAGGGAGGGCACTTTGAAAATTGCAAGTAAAACAGCTTGGTACAGTTCCGTAATAATTTTCCCCCGAATAAATGGTTAGATAAACATGTCATTCATTTATTTCTACCTTCTTGTACACTGTAATACAAATGGCAAACAAACAATCAACTGACAGAAATCGGGCGCTACTTTTGACTCACCCTGTATATATATATATATCGGCTATTGATTGATGGCGTGGAAAACGCAGTTTAATAATAAACAGCAACACCAGAGAAAAAATAAACATCCTTCAAGGTTTAATAGTACCAACGTTTCGGAATGCACTATTTCCATCTTCAGGGCTAAAACAATAAAATTCTAAATCACATACAAAATACAAATTGCTTAATAACAATTTAAAATAAAGTTAAAAATTATAAAAAGTAGCTAAGAAAATGTAAAACATTAAAACTAAAAGGTAAATAAATGTGAAGTTAAAAGTTACAATTATAAAAAGTAGCTAAGAAAATATAAAAGCATTAAAACTGAAAGGTAAATAAATAAAATAATCTAGTACCTTAACCAAAACATAGCAGATCTACCGATGATTCATCAGAATTTAGGTCTGGTTTTAATTTATAAATAAACAAAGATTCCATAATTTTGAGCTTAAGGTCAGAACTTCCGGCAGCAAGTACGGCAAAATTAGACTGTGAAATTGGGTGGTTATTGTTGTGCGAGTGGTTACGTATGAGAGAATTAGGTGGTTTGCCAAGAGGTAAATTTGTACGGACCGATTTACCGAGATGTTCGTAAATACGGGATTTTAAATGTCTTTTAGTTTTACCTATATATGACCCCATACAGTGATCACACTTGTATTGGTAAACTATGGATGACTTAAGAAGTGTAGGAATAACATCCTTGTATTTAAATAAATGATAAATCGATTTAGACGGGGTGAATATAATTTTTATACATAGTTGTGGGTAGAATTCCTTGAGCAATTTTAAAAGTTTGTTTCTAATGTTAAAACTTGAGGTTCTCATATAAGGCAAAGTGAAATACAGGATATCTTTGTGAACTGTAATTAAGTCTCTAGTTGCGGGGTTTATTAGTTTATTTAAGGTTCTGCCTATTGTAGTCTCCACCAGTCTAGACGGGAAATTATTCTTGGTAAGGAGTTTTCGGATGAAATCTAGTTCATCGTGTAGTTTAAAGTAATCTGAACAGATATTGAAAGCTCTATTGATCAGAGTCGAAATTAAATTTCGTTTGAAACCTAAAGGGATAAAGGAAGAAAAGTTCGTAGTAAGATTGGTGAATGTCGGCTTTCGGTAAACGGAGGTATCAAAAGAGGAATTAGTTTTTATTATCTTAATGTCCAAAAAGGACAGAGAGCTATTAGATTCAGCTTCTGAAGTAAATTCAATATTAGGGTGCTTAGAATTAAGGTAATTACGAAACAAAGGGATATGGTCTGGTGATTTGAACAAGAGAAAAGTGTCATCAATATATCTTCTATAAAAAAACGGTTTGAAGTTGGAAGGACACTCATTCAGCCATTTGACTTCATGATGACAAAGAAACGCGTTAGCTAAGGTGGGACCAAGAGGCAGACCCATTTGAACACCTTCAGTCTGTTTAAAATATTCACCGGAAAATTTTAGTAGTTCTTTCATTTGACCTCTATTAAAACCCTGCACAGTATCAGTATTATTAAAAAGATTGTCAATACATATATCAATAGTTTCTGCAACAAGCACATTGGTAAATAAAGATTTTACATCGAAGCTAGCCATGGTGTAAGAATTATTATTTAATGAGGTAATTTCTCTAACGAAAGAAAAAGAATCCCGTACTGTATACAAATTATAAGTTATAGGTGATAGTATGGTAACCTAGAATTTTGAAAGGTTATAACTAAAAGTTTCTAGTGCCGATAAAATTGGCGTAAGTGGACAATTAGGTTTGTGTCTTTTATTTTTTTAAGGACCTTTTTAAACATTCATTCTTTGACCCACATAGTAAAGGTTTTAATTTTTTATCTAATAATTTACGTAATTTAGCTTTTACTTCATTTTATGCTTTTAATCCTTATGGCAATATACCTAATATGGAGGCGGAAGAGTTTCAAAGTCTAAGAAATCTGTCTTCGGACAAGTCATTGGTGGTTACAAGACCAGACAAAGGTAATGGCGTTGTTCTTTTGGATAGGAATGTTTTTGTCGATAAAATGTTAGATATTTTAAATGATGCAACTAGATTTGCTAAAGTAACTGGTGACAGTTTTGCTTTAATTTTAAAACAGGAAGATAAAATCAATAGGTATCTTAGAAAACTTAAATCTAATAATATAATCTCAGACACAGTTTTTTTCTAAATTATTTGTTTCTGGATCCAGCCCAGGTATTATGTTTGGACTCCCTAAAATACACAAACCTAATTGTCCACTTAGGCCAATTTTATCGGCACAAGGAACTTTTAGTTATTATCTTTCAAAATTCTTGGTTCCCATACTATCACCTATAACTTATAATTTGTATACAGTACGGGATTCTTTTTCTTTCATTAGAGAAATTACCTCATTAAATAATAATTCTTACACCATGGCTAGCTTCGATGTAAAATCTTTATTTACCAATGTGCCTGTTGCAGAAACTATTGATATATGTATTGACAATCTTTTTAATAAAACTGATACTGTGCAGGGTTTTAATAGAGGTCAAATGAAAGAACTACTAAAATTTTCCGCTGAAGACCTTATATTTATATTCAACGTTGAATATTTTAAACAGACTGAAGGTGTTCAAATGGGTCTGCCTCTTGGTCCCACCTTAGCTAACGCGTTTCTTTGTCATCATGAAGTCAAATGGCTGAATGAGTGTCCTTCCAACTTCAAACCGGTTTTTTATAGAAGATATATTGATGACACTTTTCTCCTGTTCAAATCACCAGACCATACCCCTTTGTTTCGTAATTACCTTAATTCTAAGCACCCTAATATTGAATTTACTTCAGAAGCTGAATCTAATAGCTCTGACCTTTTTGGACATTAAGATAATAAAAACTAATTCCTCTTTTGAAGCCTCCGTTTACCGAAAGCCGACATTCACCAATCTTACTACGAACTTTTCTTCTTTTATCCCTTTAGGTTTCACACGAAATTTAATTTCGACTCTGACTAACAGAGCTTTCAATATCTGTTCAGATTACTTTAAATTACACGATGAACTAGATTTCATCCGAAAACTCCTTACCAAGAATAATTTCCCGTCTAGACTGGTGGAGACTACAATAGGCAGAACCTTAAATAGATTAATAAACCCCACAACTAGAGACTTAATTACAGTCCCCAAAGATATCCTGTATTTCACTTTGCCTTATATGGGAACCTCAAGTTTTAACATTAGAAACAAACTTTTAAAACTGCTCAAGGAATTCTACCCACAACTATGTATAAAAATTATATTCACCCCGTCTAAATCGATTTATCATTTATTTAAATACAAGGATGTTATTCTTACACTTCTTAAGTCATCCATAGTTTACCAATACAAGTGTGACCACTGTATGGGGTCATATATAGGTAAAACTAAAAGACATTTAAAATCCCGTATTTAAGAACATCTCGGTAAATCGGTCCGTACAAATTTACCTCTTGGCAAACCACCTAATTCTCTCATACGTAAACACTCGCACAACAATAACCACCCAATTTCACAGTCTAATTTCGCCGTACTTGCTGCCGGAAGTTCTGACCTTAAGCTCAAAATTATGGAATCTTTGTTTATTTATAAATTAAAACCAGACCTAAATTCTGATGAATCATCGGTAGATCTGCTATGTTTTGGTTTATTTATTTACCTTTCAGTTTTAATGCTTTTATATTTTCCTAGCTACTTTTTATAATTGTAACTTTTTAACTTCACATTTATTTACCTTTTAGTTTTAATGTTTTACATTTTCTTAGCTACTTTTTATAATTTTTAACTTTATTTTAAATTGTTATTAAGCAATTTTTATTTTGTATGTGATTTGGCATTTTATTGTTTTAGCCCTGAAGATGGAATTAGTGCATTCCGAAACGTTGTTACTATTAAACCTTGAAGGATGTTTATTTTTTCTCTGGTGTTCCTGTTTTATATATATATATATATATATATATATATATATATATATATTATATATAAACAACAGATGCGAATTTAGATGTTTTCTCAACTATAACACGGAACTTGGCTGCTTCATTTGGTGATGAACTACGTATGGAGGTCTCGTCAGTACGTTGATCCCCTCTTTACTCGACAATGTTGCTGCGAGCTGCTCGTAGGGCCGGAATGATGTCCTGCGTAAAATATGCCATTTTTCATCACAATTCCACTTAATCTGTGATTATTACGATTGTCTTGAAGATTGTACTGAATACTTGCGAATCACGAGCTCCAAACTTTACACTTACACTAAACCAAAAGAGTATATATTCCTCATATATAGATACATATATACACACACACATACATACACACACACACACACAAAAAAAAAAAAAAGTAAAAAAAACTTTACTCTTCCCAACAACAACAACAACACCCTCTTCGTTTCTCTTCCAAAAGGTAAATGGAGCTCTTGTGCAGAATTTGATATAGGAGATTCATCAATTATAATTGGCTGCAGCGTGCTCGTATTTCGCCAAATTATAATGCACAAATCAAGACAGATTAGAACACTCAAACGAAATACAACGAAAACTTATTTTAGAGAATTACACTTGGCTTCCACTATATTTCCTATACATACATACATATAATATATGTGCGGTGGGTATGTCCACAGGTATGCTGTAGCTGTAAATATAAATACAGTATATATTATATACAAACATCATAACTTTATATTAACTTTCGATTACTGTAGTAACATATTGACTTTTTGCAATTTGACTTTTAATTAGGTAGGCGGCGCGCGCCCAGCTTACCTTGTACGCACGCTACTGATATATCGGGTAATTACAAATGATCTTCCCGGTTTTAAACATTTATTATAAAAAAAAAAATAACAAAGCTACAGCGAAAAGCAAGATGTACAAGTAAAGAAGAACTCAAAAAAGTTTTATTTACAAGCTATTCAAGTTCAATATGAGCTCATTTTGTGGTTCCTTTTGAGGTTACAACATTCCTGAATGAGCAATTAATTGCCTGATCGTTGGATCGGGGGTGTGGGACCCATTCCTCGGCCGGCTCGTTCGCCCGATCTAACCCCCTTTGACTTTTTCCTCTGGGGCTATCTCAGAAATAAAGTTTTTGTTCCACCAATGGCAACAACTTTGGAACATTTGAAGGAAAGGATACGTGAGGCTGTTAGAAAAGTTCAGTATGATACGCTACAAAATGTATGGAAACAGAATACCGCTTTGATGTCTGCCGAGCCACAAAAGGAGCTCATATTGAACTTCATTAGATTGTAAATAAAACTTTTTCAGTTCTTCTTTATTTGTATATCTTATTTTTCGCTGTAGCTTTGATAGTTTTTCCATAATGAATGTTTAAAATCGGGAAGATCATTTGCAATCACCCGGTATATCTTTTCCGTGTCTCATGTGCCCACATTTCTCCTTCTATTTCTCACCACACATACATGCATGTTACACACTCCACAATTTTTTAAAAATTAAAAAATAAAATAAAATGGCATCATTCTGAATCTTGATTTCAGCACCCTCCTTCGCCCTTGACCTGCATTCGCCCTTCCTGCATAAAAAAAATATCGTTCGTACTAATACGCTGAAATTAATTGCAAATAACTTGACCATTCTTTAACGAACGTCATAAAACAGAACAACCAACTTTAGAAAAGTCCTTAGCAACGACTGGTTGCTAAGGAAATTAATTCTCATGAAAATAATCTTTCTAATTATTAGTTAATCTGCATTTATACTTCATCGTCATTTTGAGGGTGCAAAGCTTTGTCACTTAGGTCCCGAATTCAAGCATTGTGCTCAGCTCATTGAGCATCGGAAATGGAAATAAGTCTTATATATGATACATGTATGTATATATGTGCGTATCTGTGTATTTATATATGTATGTATGTATGTATGTGTGTATGTAGGTAGGTAGGTACTAGGTAGGTATATAACAAAGACAGTGCCATAAAAGTTAATCAGCATTGTGCTAGGATGCAAACACAAATTTAGCTCCTAACAAGCGGGCAAGCATAATTACTGTATATATTAAATTTAATATTTATCTATCCATCTTATTTACGCGCATGCGCGCGCGCACACACAATTATATACATGAGACTGTAAACAAGATGAAATTGTAATGAATGCCAAACCTGATTATCAACTTTAATTAAGGTGAAGTATAAATTTTATGAAAAGAGAGAGAATGAAATAGAATTGAAAAACAAACCTGACAATGGGGTCTAATTCTATTTCGTTTCGAATATATAAAATGCGATTATACTTCTCATTTCATACAATTCTCATTTCACATTTGTGGTCCACGAATGAGAATTGTTCAAATGGGAATTTTAGCTTTCGCGGAGGACCGTTTCTCATATAGGTGGAGACCGCGGCCTCTTGAAGGCCCGTCTGTCCTCATTTCGGGCATTATTGCGTATATAACTTAAACGACCGTCGAGGGTATAACCTAATCCGCTTTTACTTTTGTTAATTGCGTGATTTAAGCTTCTTCTTAAGAGCCAAGGTTATCATAGCACGGAGCGGACCTATACCACTTTTAATATGGAATCTGAACCATGGGTCACTACATCATTTGAAAGCAATTAACGGTCACCCATCGAATTACTATCCGGACTCAACGTTACTTAACTTCGCTCATTTATCACGACATGGCCACAACGTAGTTAGTAGAACTATCGGATCACCTGAAGTTCAGGGCCCCCCAGCCTTCTTTAGTTAGTTTTATAAGGCTAAGGATCACCTGAAGATCAGGGCCCCCAGCCTTCTTTAGTTAGTTTTATAAGGCTAAGGATCACCTGAAGATCAGGGCCCTCAGCCTTCTTTATTTAGCTTTATAAGGCTAACTAACGAAAATATCACGACCTAACCTAACCTAACCAATCGTCAAGGGCGTACAGTTGACCTAACGATTGGTGAGGTTAGGTCGTGATATTTTCGTTAGTTAGCCTTATAAGGCTAACTAAAGAAGGCTGGGGGTCCTGATCTTCGGGTGATCCGAACTATCTATAACCAGTGGTGGGCACCGTTAACCGCTAATCCGTTAACCAAAAAGTTAACTTCGTTAACCGTTAATCCGTTAATTCGTTAAACATGTAACGGAAGTTACCGATAAACCGTTAACGTTAACTTTTATTATAAAAGAAATGAAAAATACAATATATATATAATTTAATTTTCCCTCTTCTCGTTCTCCATTTTGTCCATGAGATGCATGTTGCCCTTCATGAAAATTAGCATATCAAAGTTTTCATCAGACAGGGATGATCTCTTGGCCCTCAGGATGTCCTTGCCCATAGAGAACAAACGCTCCACTGCACTGTTGGTACTTAGAAGATGACTCAATAAATCCTTTATTATTTCACACTTAAAAATAATAAACAAGAACAACAATTGTTTGAAGCATTCTTGAACATTTCAAGAACAAGATAAAAAATAAAATAACCCTTACCTTTGTTATTTGGAACAGCTATGGCACAGAATATTCGGGAAGTAATTGCACTGAAATTTCTTCGGTCTTCACAGCAGAGATACTAAAGAGTAAACAGCCTCTGGCGCCACACGCTCACATTTACTTCTCAACGCCATCTATTATCTCATAAAGAAACTAATTCACATTGGGACTTGAAAGTACCGGCAGGATCAACCGGGTAGAAAAATAATTATGGAGATTTTAAAGATGTGGTACCTAGAAGTACCGCCAGGACATAAAGGGTTAAGGTGAAAACGCTCCCATTGTAAGACATCAATTGACTTAATTTATGTCATCAAAGTGACATGAGAATTGAAATCTTACCTGATCAGTTTTATGGTTCTTGAAATGTATCAAGGAGACTACTAATAAGGTACTCACAGACATATTATAAATATACATGACTTACTTGACAACGATTATTTTTAAATATTCACTAGCACAAACATGTTGCGCAAGAGACAGACTGCAAATGAAACGAATGTAGTTATTTGTTGTAATTGTTACATATATATTATTGAAAGTGCCTTAAAATGCTCGTGATATTTCTTAAAAGAAGTTGAAACATTCAACTCAAATGGCAAATCTTTCCGCCTGATTTTACAGTCGACCATGTTTTGCTCAAACTAATGCCATAAATAACTACCATATTTGGTAAGACACAAATTGTGGCGACGGAAGCAAATATATCGCCTGATTTTGCACTGCGGAAATGGAAATTCGTTCATCACTATTAACAGTGGCGGCTTAATTGCGCACCTGCTCAGCACTGAAAATAATAGAAACTTTTAAACGTTTATTTATGAATTTTTTGGGTTAACGGACTTGAGTTAACGGAAGTTAAATGTAACGGAAGTTAATTAGTCCGATAATGATTTTCAAAGTTAACTTAAAAGTTAAATCGTTCACGAAAAAGTTAACTTCGTTAATTAACGATTAACGGATTAACGGTTTGTGCCCAGCTTTGTCTATAACAATGACTGAACAGAGTTCTCCAACAAAAATAAAAAACTACCCGACCTAAACTATTTATTTAGAATCAACCGATCACTGACAGTAACTTAATCGAAGGTAAATAATATTTACAGTGACCTAAATATGAGGGGCTGGGTATATTCGGGATGAGAATAGGAATTCTCATATTTGGGAGTGCACAGGGAATTACGGGAACGAGAATAAGAATGCCCTATTTGAGAGTGTAACCACATTGAAATTCAATTTTTGTCGGTTGGAATCCCTCTTCCCATTAACATGATATAACAGGTCCAAAGCGGGAATCAGCCAGAACAAGAGAACGAGCACTCAAAAACCTCGGTATTTAGTTTAAACAAAGAAATTGTGGTGCTACTGTAGTATGCGGTCTACCGTTAAGTTTCTACTGTAGTATGCGGTCTACCGTTAAGTTTCTACTGTAGTATGCGGTCTACCGTTAAAAATATTTAAAAGGAATTGAAAATGAATTGAAAGGAATTATAATTTAATTTACACAATTAAGGAATTATTAAAGAAGTTAAACATACTACTACCGCATACTTAACGGTAGACCGCATACTACAGTACGCCCTTGATGATTGGTTAGGTTAAGTCGTGATATTTTCGTTAGTTTTAACGAAAATATCACGACTTAACCTAACCAATCGTCAAGGGCGTACAATTAACCTAATAATAAAATAATAAGAAGATAAGAAACTATAATTAAAAGGTAGACCGCCGAATCGTAGGTAGACCGCATACTACAGTAGCACCGAAATTGTTTGCATTTCAGACGAACAAAGTACTGTATTCGAAATTATAAATCCAAATTTGGTAAAATTAAATAAATATATTATGTATGTAATATAAACCAAAATAACTTTGGTTTACATTAAACACTTATAAGATTATATTTACTTGGAATTAATCATTTTCAAATTTCTCGCATGAAATCAAACCCAATTCCAAGTAAATTTAATGTTAAATAGGTATGACTTAAACAAAAAAAAATTTTAAGTTACATCCTTTATTTATTTGACTTTTAGCAAAACTGGGCTTCATGATTTCGAACACAGTACTTCATGAGTCTATAATCCAAGCAAATTCTTTGTTTACATTAATTATTTTTTGAGTGAAGTCTTAAGCCGAATGTTCTTGCAATGTTGAGCAAACAAATGGGCTCTTCTCCCGAATTCTTTAACCTTATCCACCTCACTACTTCACTCACTAACCCATGAATCACACCTTTTAAACAAACACTTAAGAGTTTTCAACCGTGGTATACTGTAATTTTTCCTATTACACGCTTGTATTTCACTCAATGTAATGCTATATAGAAGGGACTTCTTTTCTGACTGTACATAATCTTACACACCAACTTACAATATATATATATATATCCGCGTCATTTTTAACATCCGCATCCGCACTTCTGACTGCGGATGTTATGCGGATATTACCTCCAATAAATTATGCAATTTACAATTAAATTAGCTTATAAAGTAGCTTATAAGGCCCAGTCATGCACATTTCATGTAAAGTATTAATTATTGATGAACAAACAAATATATAAACCTCAAAATATAAATACCTGGTAACACAGAAAATTGAATGAAACTTGTTTCATTGAATTTTCTGTGGTTGAAACTCTTGAGAAAGTTGTTATTTTTATCATAATGAAAACATTAATATTAATTTTAATTCTTATGCATTGCCTGTCATAATAGTAATATCACGAAATTTGAAAAATTGTCATATATTCATAATTCTATATTATATTAATAGATTAACTAAATATCCGCATCCGCATATGTTGAAAAACTGACATCCGGTCCACCACTAATATATATATATATATATATATATATAGCTTGGTTGTCAAGGGGCCAAGAGTTTTTAACCAGCTTTCAAAGGACCTCAGAAACGTTACAGGGGTCAAAGTTGAAGTCTTCAAGAGAAGGCTAGATGCCTGGCTCAGGACGGTACCAGATGAGCTGGGTGTACCTGGCTATGTACGGTGGAGAGCACAAGAAAGCAACTCGCTCCTCCACCAAGCCAGGCCTAGAGGCGGGGCCACCAGCTTGACTTTCTTGTGAAGAGAGACCAACACACGGAACATCAACGAGGTTAACGAGGTTATTTTAAAAAAAAGTGTATATATACACGAGGGTAATTCAATAAGTATCCGCACTTTTAATTTTTACAATTTTATTTTCACATCTGATAGATTATAAACACATCACTTCTCAACATTGTCTCCCTGTTTCTTAATACACTTAGTCCAGCGATCTACAAGCTTCCTAATGCCATCACAAAAGAATATTTTTGGCTGTGTGCGTAGCCAGTCATGCACCGCCTCCCTCAGGTCATCATCGCCGACCTCTCAAAGCGTCTTTTAGTGGTCCAAACAGGTAAAAATCCGAAGGTGCCAGGTCTGGACTGTAGGCTGGATGGTCGAGAACTTCAAATTTAAGTTCTTGAAGGCATTTTCTAGTCTGTGCAGCGGTATGAGGGCGCGCATTGTCGTGTAACAAAATAACACCTTCCGACAATCTCCCTCTCCATTTTGTGCGAATTGCTTGCTTTAACTCATTCTGAAGCATGTCAGAATACGATGCACTTGTTACTGTAGTTCCACTCTCTAGATAATGCTCAAGAATAGGGCCTCGTGTATCCCAAAACAGTGTTAGCATAACTTTACCTGCTGACGGGCTGCGCTTTGAACCTCCTTGCAACGGGAGATGTTGGATGCTTCCATTGCATGCTCTGTGACAGAAGAGCACAAGCGTAATCGTATGGACGTCTGCTCTCGTCTTTTGGCGCGGCATCATAATGAAGGTGAAAACTTTTTGGAACGCATTATCACTGGAGATGAAATCTGGATCCATCACTATGAACCAGAAAGCAAACGACAGAGCATGCAATGGAAGCATCCAACATCTCCCGTTGCAAGGAAGTTCAAAGCGCAGCCGTCAGCAGGTAAAGTTATGCTAACACTGTTTTGGGATACACGAGGCCCTATCCTTGAACATTATCTAGAGCGTGGAACTACAGTAACAAGTGCATCGTAGCAACGGAGAGGGAGATTGTCGGAAGGTGTTATTTTGTTACACGACAATGCGCGCCCTCATACCGCTGCACAGACTAGAAAATGCCTTCAAGAACTTAAATTTGAAGTTCTCGACCATCCAGCCTACAGTCCAGACCTGGCACCTTCGGATTTTTACCTGTTTGGACCACTAAAAGAAGCTTTGAGAGGTCAGCGATTCCAAGGCGATGATGACCTGAAGGAGGCGGTGCATGACTGGCTACGCACACAGCCAAAAACATTTTTTTTGTGATGGCATTAGGAAGCTTGTAGATCGCTGGACTAAGTGTATTGAGAAACAGGGAGACTATGTTGAGAAGTGATGTGTTTATAATCAGTAGTATGACCGCAAAATGGGAGTGCAATGCAATTGCAAATGTTGCAAGAGTGCCACCCCCTTGGTTGCAAACCCCACCCCTTGGTACCAAACCCTCACCCCTTTGTTGCAAGGCACCCCCAAAATGGGGGAGGGGGATGTGCATCTTTGAGAGAGAGGAAGAGGTGTTCACCTGGCCACTGCCAGGCGCATATGAAGACTTCAGCTGAGCGGCCGTTGTCTTATAGGACCCCTAATCAGCCAGTTGGCTTAGAAGGCTGAGTTGCCAGATTGTATTTAATTAAGTATATATTGAGGCTTAATCAGCCAGTTGGCTTAGAAGGCTGAGTTGCCAGATTGCGCTGTTTATTTAATTAAGTATATATTCTGGCTTAATCAGCCAGTTGGCTTAGAAGGCTGAGTTGCCAGATTGCGCTGTTTATTTAATTAAGTATATATTACGGCTTAATCAGCCAGTTGGCTCAGAAGGCTCAGTTGCCATTTTGCGCTATTTATTTAATTAAAGCATATATTCTGTCTTATTCCGACAGGAGAAGGCTTCTTAGAAGGCATAAATGGGATGTATATAACCTTTGAACGAATTAAAAGCGTACATACACTCACCGACTGTACGCTCATTAAAGCCCCTATTATCACACACACACAAAAGCATCACCAACAATCGTATAGACTTTTAGGAGCTCACCTCATCAACAGGAGATGGTGAAATGAGGGCTACGACTTTTAGGAGCTCACCCTATCAACAGGAGATGAGGGCTACGACTTTTTAGGAGCTCACCCCATTAACACCACGTATCCGATATGGGGGCTACAACCAAGCGTCCAAATGATGGTTGGTGAAACCAGCAACCCATCATCAGCCAACTCCTGGTAGACCGTCACTAAATACGACCAATAGACAGACCTATTAAACAAATAGGATTATTGCAACACTTGATCATGTTGTTTATCTCGCTTTCTCAGTTGCCGTATCTGGTTGAGTTGCCAGTTTGCACTATTTATTTAATTATAACATATATTCCGCCTTAGAAATCCCATTTAGAAACCAATCAAATGATATAATTAAATACCGTGTACAAACAAAAAGGAATAAATAAAACGCCAATACATCATTCTGTTTATTTAGACGAATTAATGGGAATAAATATACATCGGGATATATATATGGTCAAAAAATAATAATAGCATCATGAACGGGGATATATAATAAAAAATATACAAAACGGTGGATTATCAATATATTAGTACAGGAAAAATATATACGGGACTTCAATAAACCTTAGCCCCCGCGCCCATGGCCTAAACCATTAGAGGTACAGTAAAACTAAACATACCTTACAAAAGATAATTTAATCCTGCATTTAATGAGAAACAATTAAAACTTGGTGTTCCCGCCATTGGCTTCGAAGACAGCCTGAATTCGCTTTGGGTAGCTTGCAAAAGTGACGTGAATAGATCTTGATCGTTACGTAAATTTGCTAAAACAGTTTCAATGTGTTGCGTCATTGTATCCTTCGAAAATCGATTTGCTGCAGGTTCTTGAAACAAGAGACATTCAACCTTGTCCTTTATAACTGATCCACTGTGTTTACAGACGTTCAGGTCAGGAGAATTTCCTGGCCATTCTTCATTTCCAAAGAAATCGATCTCATGGTTCCGCAACAACTGTTGAGTGGCTAATGCCTCAAAGCAGGGGGCCTTATCGTGCAGAAGAAGTGTGACCTGATCGATATCCATAACATTGTTTGGGTTTCTTAGAAAAGGAATGACATGCTGGGATAGAATAATATCACGAAAACACTGTCCATCCCAACTCTGACCATTTGGCTTCAGCACCCACCTGAGCTTCTTTGCAGTTAACAAAACAAACACCAACACAGTTTGGACTTTTTAATAATTCGCGATAATGTTCATTGTCATCGATTTCATTTGGTGTTGTGGCCCACACTCGATCATTTTGGTAGTTAGGCCGACGTGTTACGTAAACAAAAAATTCATCGGAGACAGCTAAATGCATGAAATCATCCACATCCCAATCTTCAAGATAATGGGCAAACCACATTCTGTCATCGATGTTAAGTTGAGTTTTTCTTGGCTTTGGAAGTTCATGCCAAGGCTTTAAACCTTGCCTATGACGGTACAGTCGAATGATCTCACCATTAACGATCTTTCCTCTCAACACTTCGATCTCTCCAGAAAGTTTAACACAGCTGTTTTTCCGCTTACGCGTACCGCTTTCAATGGTGTCCTTTGTTTCCTGAGAGAGTGGCAAATTTGGGCGCCCAGATTTGGTTGTATCCATTTCACACTCATCCAAAGTTTTATTCCAATTTCTTTTGATGAAGTCCTCACTTCTTCGCAACTTTTTGGCAACCCATGAACGTGTTATAAAGGTGGCTCCAGCATCACGAGCTTCCCGAAATGTTATTGCTCGTATGCGATCTATCACACGTTGCCTCTCCGAATCACCAATTAATTGAGAAGCCATTATATTCTCTTTATCAGCTAGAGTAATTTTAATACCTGCAATAAATAAAGAATTTTATATATATTTATAATCACTAAAAACTATTTCGATATAAGTAAACATGTAAGCTGCAAATGGGGGGGGGCTAAGGTTTTTTGGAACCCCTTACAGTTATATTGAAAATATATTAATAATATATGAAACGTATAATCAATTGCACATTAGTACAGGAAAAATATATACAGTTATATTAAATATATTGAAAATATACGAAACGTATACTCAATTGCATATTAGTACAGGAAATATATATATACACACAATTTAAATATATATCCTTTATGTTCTACGGTGCAAAACGCTAAACTCACATAATAGAGTCTACATCCACATCGCTATTACTTTGTACGACGTGGTAAAACCGTCCAAGCATCACTTCACCGTTTAACTGATACGGAGGCCTATACTCGATATAAATGGCTTCATATCATTCAATACTATTTTTGTGCCCACTTTACATCCGGCGGCAAGTTATCTTTAAACACGCTAGAATACAATCAAAAGCACGCACAAAGAGGTCATCGTTAACCACATCATTATTAAATACAAGTTTATAAACAGCCTTTCCAATCGAGGGTTTTTTCTTACCGTCCCGAGCTTTTCAATCGTGAACTCTTCACTCTGCATAGCGGCAATTGAAATAATCTTCCAAGTCGTAACGACAGCTATTCATTATATAGAGGTACAGCTCTTCAGGGTGAACAGTGTAGGTGAGCTCAGCCCTGTACCGCTCAAGTGCTTTGTACCAAAGTTCAGGATATTTCGAAGAATCTAAACCTTTTAAATATGCATCCAGCTCTAGACCATTCTCGCCTTGTTCATTCCTACATTCGATAAATCCGTCGAGCAGAGCGGTGTATGCGTATTCAAGAACCGTGTCAAAATAAATCATATCCGTAACACGGCGTCTAATATAGGCTTCAGCTTGCGGAATCCGACGATTTCAAACATTCTGTCGAGGATGAAACGGTTTCGCGTAGGGACAAGAACGTTATTATCAGATGCGTTCTTCCACATCAGTCGTATATCAATGCATGGCTGTTCGTTATTTATACACAACGTGCAAACAACGGCATATGAGGGGGCGTCACTAATCTGCTCTCTTCTTGTACCTACACCTGCAGGTATTTTATAACGGTCCTCCCCCACTTCTCAACTATCACGAAGACTCTATTCATCTCCTCAACACTTAAATAAATAACATTACGTTTGCTTGCTTGCCTGCAAATCGTTTCAAGTACATAGTTAATGGTGCCGGTTTCACGCCTGAACACGCGCAATGACTTCGTCACGGAGACATCGTACGAGGCGTTGAGAATGCTTCTCAAAGGAAGTTCCATCGTATTCGCACGTCCACTCGGTTCAAGCTCTGAGATGACTATGAGCCACAGGTGGACGGATCGGCTCGACGGGCGGAGTGAGTCACGCTGATGAAACGTGTATGGGTTTGTTCGAACTCGTATGTTTCGTGAGGTACACGGGTGGGCGGCGCGGGAACGCGTCACACTGCTAAAGCGTGTACAGGCTTGTTCGAACACTCTTGGACAAACAGAATTTCCGAAACGAATTTGATGTTTTATCACTCACCAGACGTTCATTTCCACAAACTAAACATCTTCAAATCCGGCGCACTATTTGAGAAAACATATGTCCATATTTGCCTTTTTGTTTAACAAGCGATACTCGTCTCTAAAGTCTGTTAAAAACTCACACAGCCCATTAGCCACAACCTCACTACAAACCTCATCATGATATATATTAATATAGTGGTAAAAATACTTAAGATTCTCCATGATGACAAGATTTACATTTCAACCGTAGGGTACGAGTAGTCGGTATGGTGTAACATGACATAATATCGCTTGTCACACCACTCATCACAAGACTCACTACCCATAACCGTTGCTTATTTCTGAACGTGTTGCTTCTTCTACTTCGCGGTATATGTGAGCCTTTATAAAGTTAGGTCTATAACATACTTCAATACATCGTCTGTACTACGAAATCCTACAACCCCTCGCCAGAATACCCGTAGAGTATTTGAACATCTTGGTCCTTCGCACGGCTCAATGTAGCCTTAAAAGAGGCAAAGGAGGGGGGAATAGGGAGTTTTTCAGTATCCACCACATCTTGGCACTTTGCAGAATACCACTTCATAAATGTTGAACACGCAATATTAAAGGTAGCCATTACTATTTTTCTTCTACGCGGGAGAATACACGTCTGAGCTCAAGGGTATGCAGAGGTCAACTGAGCACGCAGGATAGAGGCATGCTCAGGTAGCGGCATGACTCACGTTGCCGGTCTTACAGTGGGCGGGGCTTAGCTTTTTACTGTACACACACACACACACACACACACACACACACACACACACACACGCACGCACGCAAAGGAGAAAGTGAAACGCTAATTGAAACACGATTTATTTAATAAACGAAATATTCAAGGTGTATATATATTTACAAATACGTGTAATAAATAAGTTAACAATAGACATATCAAAGATTATGGTATCCAAAGGGCACGGTATCATAGGTACCAGGCACCTGGTAACGTTTCCTATAGGTGTTACGGCACACCTTTGTACCCCTAAGTTCCTTCACGCCCCCCAGCTTCTGTGCCCGAAAATTGTGGGTACCTACAGTCAGTTGGGAGCGGTCACCTCATCATCTTCCAAGCACACTAGTTCCTTCAACGAATCAAAGTTAACGACCCGTGATTCGCATGGTTAAGCGTGATACCCTTAGCCTTCACGATATACTTCGTATCATCCCCTACCCTCACCCGTACCCCATAGGTTTTTGGCCCTGTTGACACAAACGAGTTGCGTATGCGATGTCTCCATACTCATCCTTGATCTCGTCAGTTAGCTCTCCGAGGAACTCCCCAATAGCGGGCATGTATTCACCTCCTCGCTGAATATCACGCTATCTGTATCGGCGTACAAAACCCTCCGCCCAAGAGAATGCAATAGGCCCCAAAGTTTGATGCGTGCGTAGGCTGTTGTGAAGCTGGCTACAGGTATGTTTGTAACCCGTGAGGTATCTGTGGCCAATTCGGTATTGTTGTACTTTATTATGTAAGTATTACCTACATTCACAATCTCCATGACCTCTTTATCGGGTGCGTTGGCATAATCCCAGACTTCACTATAACTTTGTGCCAAATGAACGTTCCCTTTGCCAGTATTCTGTGCAAATTTTCCCCAAAGACTGTTTAGCACAACTTTGCACTAAAGCGCTTGCCAGGGTTCTTTACAATTTGGGTACGTCAAGCTGTATACCTTCACGGTCACGGTAACGCTGAATATAAGACGTTTTTTCATCTTCGGTATCAACCCCTCGCGGATATCCTGACGCCTCAACCTTATCCTTCAAAAAAGCGTTTATATATGGTGTGAAAAGGTTGGGTAGCTTCTGAAACCTCCACACCTCATGTATCTTCATTATTCTATACCCATGGCGAACGGCTAGGCCAGCTCAGGGCTTGTATATACACCTCTGATCTTACGCTGGTGGGTGTATGGTCACAATCACCATTGTTCTCTTCTGCGCACTTCACGCACAGGGGAAACATGAGCTTGTGATCTATAACGACGGGTAAGATCGGCATCCATAAATCGCGAGGGGGAGCACATCTACGAAAGAGAGTCCAAAGTAGCGCTCATTCAAGTTGGCGAAAACTCTCGATGGTTGGTATGGGGACCCACCATTTTTTCAGGTGCACCTACGGGGTACGGATTGTTCTTCATCACGTAGGGGTATAAAGAACAGAAGTCGTAGTAATGGAGTTTCAACCCTCCGTAGGCGGAAAGTATAGCTTGAAGGGATTTGTACGCCCTCCGAACAAGCTATCACCGCATTTGAGAGGATCCAGCACCATTGAACGTTTGATCGTGTTTATTTCTTCACGGTACTGTCCATCTGTCCATCCGTGCATCATACTCATGCTCCCACAAGACTTTGTGAGTGAACTGGGAGCCTATAAGTTGATCGCGGGTGCGGGTCCACGCAAGACAGTCGGCAGGAGATCTACCGTGGATATCTCCTACGATTCCACACTCAGGACGGGGGCACCCGTGCCACCAGCAACCGTTAAAGGAGTACACAGTCTTCTCACCAGTGGCACGGTTTTCACTTAGACCATCAACCCAAAAAACACGACCATTAACCTTAATGGGTACTTCACCCGTGTTGCGGGCATGCTTTATGTATACACCTGTCTGCTGCTGTAGGTGTATGAGCCAGTAAATAGCCTTGTGCCCATAACTGCGGGGGTTGTTTCTGTGGATAATGGCTAAGGTGTCTTTAGGCATGAAGTTATTCTTGAACACCGTAAAACATAATGAGGCGATGGTGGTTGCGACTTGCAACGGATCGCATTTGAAACGACATATGTACATCCTTCTAAAGGCCTGGAAACATACTCTAAGCACGCGCACATCATTCACGCAATAACGCTCACATTCATCAGCTATATTATAAGGATTACATTCATTAAAACTGTTGTAGTATCGGTCAAAATCTTCACGTTCATCTGTGCTCATACATTCATAGTTAAAGTAATGTTTGGGTGGAGGTAGTCCTACGTAATTTAAAGTTTCGCTAGTGAGGAATGTGTAAGGGAAATATCCTTTTGAAACTTCAGCGGCTACGCCCATCACCTTGGGTAGCTTTGCTAATTTACAAGGTGTGAATAATAAAGTGTCTTTAAACTGTACATTACCTCTTATTTGCATCTGTATTAGTTTGTTGCCTCTTTTCAAGGGATCACCTGTAAATATCTCAGATGACTCGTGCTCAAGCAACTCCTTATAAAGGAACTGTGTCAAATTTCGCCCCGTTATGGGCAAGAATATACACAGTCATTTTTTTAACTTGTCCGCTAACTTGACAATATAGGACACAAAGAGTTTCACAGGGCTATCGTGGGCATTCGTTTTAAAAACGTTTGTCCGTTTTCCACATTTGTGACACTCATCACACTCGATCTCCATACACTCATCACAGATAGTCTGGCTCACAAGTAAATGTGGAATAACCTCTTTGGTTTCAGCGTTCGTGTGTTTCTATATCGTAGTACACAGTTATACAAGGGTTGTTTTTAGGCTTGCGTCTTTCATATAACATACATGCTTTACTCCAACCGCCTTATATTTCTCATGGCATGTAGAACAGTGAATTTCATCACATTTATGCGTGAATTTTCCCCAATTATCCATCATGTGAAACATACCACATTCACAGATTCTCATTTTCCTGCACGTGCCAATTGATTTATGGAGCTCAAAACAGTTATTATTGAAAAATGTGCGTCTACACACATACAATCCCTCTTCTCAGCTTCAACTACACGGCTTTCACATTTGGAGCTTTTACACTGCTCACATACCATGGACAATCTTTACAATGTTTCACTATATCATCCGCAAACTCGATACACCCCTTACACAAATCATGATGTCGTCCATATTTTCGACTTTTATCATAACTCGCGTAAAGGTCCCTTATATTACGGATGGGGAGATACGTTGTCCCTGAATCCTAAAATAAGTAGGGGTCTTGTACGATCTCTCACACAGCTTTTAAAAACATACAGTTCTACGACGATCATCCAGTCCAAATACAACTATACGAACATTCATTTCCTGTTCTACCCTTCTCAGCTCTTCAGGACCCATACAGTCAAACTCAAGTTTACAGTCTACAGCTAGTTTACGGGCACGCTCCACTACCGTAGGCAACCAAATTTTTGGGTCCGTGTATTTAGTACAGTAAACATACGAGCTAAGACTACTGCTATAAAGCCGCAACCACGATCGACGTTTATATGCCGTCTAAAAATAGCCTGAGAATTGAAGTTAAGAGTATAAGGTGTGGCACTATGACCCGCAACACGGAATACACGGTCAATATTTACCGTGAAGTTGTCCATATTGAAGGCTATACTACTTTGAGAGGCCTGCATTATACGGCCTAATATATACTCTATATCTTCAGCTGCCAAACGTCTGAACGGTATTACTACCCAAAAATCATCTACATCTCCGTCATCTGACCCGAATCCGAAGGACAGCCTCGTCCTGACTTCACGTTCGTCGCGGTTCTGAAGGGCAAACTCTACAATACGTTCAACTATGCGCCGTAGTCCGTGTTCAACACCATTGCTATACATGGACCTAGGATCAACCCTGACTATATACCGATTTCTAGTCAAGGCCGGGGTGGGGGTGCGGTGCGCACCAACTCGAATGTTATGCCATCCTCAACAGAACGGGGAGCCGCTGTGGATGATGTACCCGGAATTGAATAAGGGGTATATTTGGGAAGGTACTATTGTGGGGGTTGTTCGTAAGACGTTGAGGGTTGGGGCTCTATTACTGGTGTCTAACAACCGGAGCAATCCTGGAGCGCTTTATACCTGACGTGGAGGGTTCTTCATCACGCCCCGCTTTGAACTGGCGCATGCTACAGGTGTCGCTGGTGAGGGCTCGTCGGCGGGGAATGATCTGTAGCTGACGGTCAACGGGTCGTCCGTGATATCGATGATGGGGTGCTGTACATCGTCGTTCATTCACGGTTCTGTGGAAGAAGAAAAAAAATATAAGGAGCAGCACTCAATATTTGTAATATTTTGTAAATGGTCCACTTAGGGTGTGACGTGTTAGAAATGGATTCTGTAGAAAAATTCAGGTTCACGAGCCCATCCACATTATATCTGGACCTACAGGATGTGGTAAAACTGTGTTTATGCTTAAAATCATTAAAGAAAAGGGAGAGATGTTCTCAAAATTTGTGCATAAAGTTATATGGTGCTATTCGACGTATCAATCAGTGTTCAACGAGTACCAAGAGGATATTTGTTCCACAAGGGGTCTATGACGTTAATTCGTTAAAGGGAAATGAACATACAGTCATTGTAATTGACGATCTCATGTTGGAGATGGATAAAACGTTTGCCGAGACATTTACAGTATTCTCCCACCACCTTAACATAAGCGTGTTCTTCATCAATCAGAATCTATTTTTCAAAAATAGATACATGCGCGATGTGTCGCTAAATACACAATATCTAGTCTTATTCGCGCAACGTAGAGATGTATCACAAAATTGGGGTATTAGCCAATCAAATGTTCCCGAATCAGCGTAAGGAGTTTTTGGAGGTTTATAAAGAGGCCACAAACCAGCGTTATGGATATTTGCTTTGTGACCTTCACCCGCGAAACACGTTTAGGGTGCTTCTAAGAACGAATATATTCCCAAGCGAACCTGAAACGGTGTATATTCCAGAATGACAAATAGGCTAAAGAAATACCGTGAATTAATAAAAATCTATCAACGATTGCCGGGCACTGCAACAGATGTTTGTTAAAAATATCGACTCTGACTTTTTAAATGCATCTGTGAAATCTGTCTTAATGTTATAAAATGTAATGTACCAATGAAACCCTCTCAGAAGACTCGCTTACGTCGTTACAAGAACATAATACGAGCGCTCGCTCATAAAAGTCAAACTGTGGGTAAGAAAAAGCGTATTGTACAAAGAGGAGGATCATTCCTGCCCATCTTATTTTCAGTTTTGGGTCCTTTACTGACTAGATTAATATAATGAAGAAGGTGGTTGTGATTCCGCACGAGGTGTATGCTTCATTGCAAAGTTCAAAGACTCCAGACACGGTTCTAGAACCCCGTAAAAGTAGGCTTAAAAGAATGGAAAGCGAGTTGCTAGCCCTATTAAACAGTGAAAAGTCACCTGATGAGAAAAGGATCTTGTACCAAGAGGCTTTGCAGAAATTTCTTCATGAGTACGAAGATTATAATCCTACAGAGCTCCCCGTGGTTATTAGGCACAGCGCGAGTAGTGCTGAGCATGCGACACAGGACCTGACGATGGCCAACCAAAGAACAACGCACAACACTCGAACATGTGCTAAAAAACAGCCTCCCACATACATTGAGGAATAAAGGTTGTCTTTATAATCTATTGAGTGAGGACCCCATCATACAGTGGACCGATACAGGCGAGGTCATTGTTGAAGGAACAAGGGTACAAGGATCCAATATCGTTGATATTGTTCATGATCTGGTGAGAAAGTGGGACAGACCCTCACCAACAGGATGGAAGCATATTAAAGCAAGACTACAACAAATAAATGTCCCCAAAACATTGATAGGTAATCTGAATAGGTTAAAAGACTTGGATCAAGTCTCGCATGTGTCACAACTGAGTACGCCATCGCCCCCAGCAGTAGCAGCGTCTCTGAAGAGAAAAAAAGAACAAACGGCCAACCTTATCCACGTGCTCTAAAATACGCAAATGGCTAACATATTAAGTAAACGCTATTATGACATTTCTAACCCCGCCTCCTATGGTGGCGTTAATAGACTGTACAGAGGTGTTTACGGTGTAAGGAAAAAAGATGTTGAGAGATTTTTGCGGGAACAGGATGCTTATACACTTCATAAACCGGTGAGAAAAAGGTTTAAAACGGCCAAGACAACAGCTGCTTCGATTGACTCTATTTGGCAGGCGGATTTAACAGACATGCAAAGATATTCAGTGTATAACGATGGTTACCGCTACATCCTATTCATAATAGATGTATTCTCTAGATACTGTGGCTAATTCCCCTGAAAAATAAATCGCCTGAAACAGTTGCTAAAGCGACCAAAACGTTGATGTTGAAAGAAAACAGGATTCCTGGCTATTTTTGTACGGATATGGGGAAAGAATTTATAGGTCGCGCTTTTCAGAACATGCTGACAGAGTTTAATATCAGTTACTACACTACCAATTCTATACATAAGGCTTCTTTAGCTGAAAGAGTTCAACGTACCATAAAGGAACGCATGCACCGTATTTTACACATAAAAACACATACAGATATATAAACATTCTCGGTCATTGGCTTCATCCTACAACCGTCACACACCGTACGATTGGCACAACGCCTAACGAAGTTTTAGAAAGAGGTACGCGCCAGAGGTGAGAAGAGATGGAGCACCACCACACTCTGCGCGTTTCAAAATCAATGATTATGTAAGGCTGTCGTTCGGGAAATAAATTCGCGAAGGGATTTGAGCAAGGATGGACACGTGAGATTTTTAAAGTTAGGCTATGAGACCTAAAGGTGAGATAATGATGTATTACGTTGAAGATTTGAATGGGAAGAAATCTCAGGAGGCTTTTACCGCGAGGAGTTGCAGAAAGTGGCATTTAATTTAGGAAAAAATGTTTAAAATTGAGAAAATTATAGGAAGCAAAGGTTCAGGAAAGAGAAAAATGTACCTGGTGAAATGGCTGGGTTACCCAGAAAGCTTCAACACCTATATAAAAGCTGATGCAATAATGAAGCTTAAATAGTATGCAACATGGCCCTAACCATTTCTACGTCACACTCCCGTCCTCCTCGTCCCTGTCTGTACACCCTAACAACACCCTCGCCAACTTTGTGACAGAACTCCACGGCCCATTGAATTGGAGCGTGATTCGTATGAGGTGGGGTTATGTGAACTCCAGTTAGCCACCAAATTTTTAACTCTTGAAAATGAACAAATCATATTTCTGATCCTTAGAAGAACGATGAATGCGAAAAATTAGGCATAACCTTAGACAATACTATGCGTTCAGTCCTGTTCGGTGAGGAACGGTACTATAGCACAAATGTATCGCTAGGAATCGGGCATTATGATACAGCCATGGACATTGTGACGGGTTAAACAAGAGTCTTGAAAAGTCGTACTGACAACGATTTACTTTTTGAAGTCGTAAACATAGACACGCCTGCATGCACATTGAAGTTAAAGTCAACGCTTAGTAGAAATATTAAAGATAAAGAGCTGTTCACAATTGTGGCTGAGGACCGATATAGCTCAGCTCTCCAAAGAGATACCTTTCACGAGGCACATCATGACTTGTCCAGCTTAATGTATCAATTGAAGATGGAGAAATTGGGTGAAAGCTCTCCGCCCCCAGACATGTGCTATATTTACAGCAATATTGCAGCGCACCAATTTGTTGGGGACACCCAGGCGCGCCTGCTACGCATTGCACACATCCCCAACCATAGAGGGAAAAGTTTGAGAATTACATATGACAAGCCTCATTATGTAAATGTTGCGACTAATCTATTAACCAACATCTCGATATATATAAGGACAATTGAGGGAAAAAAATTTCCATTCGGTGATGGGAGCTTAACAGTGAAACTACACTTTCGTCGTTTAGAATGACTCGAAGACCATTCACAGTCTACCGAGGAGTGAGGTACCAGCGTGGGAGTGGTCTTGGCTCCATTTTTTCATCCATACCACGCACCGCTGTCCCACTGTTGAAGAGGAGGGCCAGGTATTTAGGGCGGAAGGCGTTACAAACAGGTTTTAACGCGGCAGAAGACATAATGGGTGGAACTAAGCCTAAAGAAGCTCTAAAAAACAATTAAAACGTACACGGGATGAAATCATCAAAGATGCAAAGAGAAAAATGGTGGCGGAAAGAAGAGATCTGCCAGGAAGAAGGGGTTACCATCACGTGGCGTAAACGTAAAAGGAAATAAAAAAAGTTCTCTAAGCGTATGAAACCTATGGCTGATCATTTTTTTAACTGATATAAGCTGAGGACACTACTCTCACGAATCATAGGTGACTAATACTTGTCGAGGGAGGTGGCACTATTTCTGACTCGTCATGGCACGTTTCATCCATCCGTGTAGTTCACAATGCTGTAAATCGGAACTGTCCCTCTTTGATATGCCCCCACTCAGGTCTCTATTGAGCATAGCGACTTTATTACAATTAACCCATTAAACACAATTAGTTCGCCCAGTGCCCCTATAGAATTCGTGATACCCAGCTCAGGCCCTTACTTTTTTGACCCGAGCTGCATGCACATGTATAAACTGCGTATAGCCCATTCTGATGGAACGGACTGCGATGATAGTTACTCTGCCTACCCTGAAACCAACTTTTTACACTCCATATTCAGCCAGTGTGAAGTGTGTTTAAACCAGGTTAACATCTCGGCAGGTACGGGGTATTACCACCTTCGAGCCTATCTGGAAAATGTCCTCAACTTTTCAAAAGAAGCGAAGGACACCTTTTTAGCCGCCGAGGGGTATTACCACACTAAAGATGAAAATGGAATAAAGGATAAATTTTAAAATTCTAAAAAAAAAAATGTTTTGGGCGCCTGCATACAGCCTTCACATTCCAGGAGAAGTTGCTTATGAACGGGGTGGATATGAAGTTGAAGCTTACCCGCACGATTCCTGAGATCTGCATAAATCTGGGGTCTGATCAAGAAGAAGGCGCGAAACCCGTTGTGATACACATCATGGAAACGTATTTGCGTATACGCCGAGTGAAATTAAGTTCCCCGAAACAAACAAATTGAGAAAGACTTAATACACGCCACAGTAAAATATTCAATTAACAGGGTACAGATCAAACTGTACATGGTCCCCGCAGGGCTCTCCTCGAAGCAACTAGAAAACGTTGCCCTTGGAGTCCTACCTAAAAGGCTATTAATTGGAATGCAGAACCACGCATCGACGAATGGAAAATATAAAAAGAGTGCCTTTAAATTCGAGAATTTCGGCCTTAAAAATATTACTCTATACGTAAATGGATCGCTCTGGGAGGGACCATGATACGGACTACTCATCAGACGCTGTGTTCCCGCTCTGCGCGAGAGCATATAGTAGTCTGGCATAATACAGGCGCCTGTGACGAACTTGGTTTTGGTGTAACGCAGAAAGAATTTGTCGAAGAATTTAACATTTATTCATTTGATATTACGCCTGACTTGTCTGCTGGCGCAGATACGCATTTAAGTCCACAGCAGAGTGGGAATATCTCAGGTTGGAATTTGCCAAGCCTATAGACGCGCCTATAAGTGTACTCGTGTACCTCGAATCACAGGCACTAATAGAAGTTGATCGTTTCAGGAACGTGGTCACAGACTTTTAAAATGGATGCGAATACACTCCAGAGAGTAATGAAAAGTGACCGTTTCACACGCTCAAAATTTATCGGTGTTTGCGAAGAATGAAATATTGAAGCTGCCAAGTACGAGAAACTGGTACGGGATTATCGTTAACACCGACATTGTGGGGGTGAGGGGATTCATTGGTTTGCAATCTATTTTAAAAATAGGGAAAGAATGTACTATTTTGATTCACTCGGATTTCAGCCCTGGAATGATCGGTAATTGTGAATTTATAGCGCAACTAGTGCCTGAGATTGTTTGGTCCCATATCGTTTCCAAGGATATTATACTGAAACATGCGGTTGTATTGCATTTTATTTCTCATGCACATGTCACGTGGGAAGTTTATGAATTTTTTAAAATTATTCGATTTGTGCGACACAGAGATATGAACGATAAAAGTGTATGCAAACAGATAAAAAAAAGTTCCCATATGTTAGCACACCCTGTAATGTGTAAAGGTGTATATCTATATTGTGTAAAGTGTATATACATTTGTAACTGTAGCCATTAAGACTTATTAACGGATACTGATCCGTTTTGTACATGTTTTCTGTATTTAATAAATGAAAATACATTGTTTTGTTCTTAACCTCAAAAATACTTACATTATCTCCTCGATGACGTGGCACTCGCTGGACCGAATGTGCGCCAATACCTCAACTTCTGTATTCAGATCACTGGGTTGGCTGGGCGGGGAATCTCCCATTTCATTTATCTCCCTTTCATCAAAAGTAGCCATAATACGGCCTAGCTCGGATTCGGTCCTGTAATTAAAATAGAGATTAATGTCACGAATTTGAGTACAGATAATTCAAAAGTTTTGGCTAGGTGTGCTATGCACCATCTGCCTGCAATGGGACTCGAACCCGGAGCCAAATCTTAATAGTTTTTAATATTTCTATTGTAAGTTTTATAAAAATCCTACAAGAAATGTAGATAAGAACATGCCTTATATATATATATATATATACTGAAATAACCACGGAGGCAGAGAATAAAAAATATTTTTGAAAACGAGTTTATAGCCGCCTTTTACGGTTAGGTTATATTGTTAAAAACGAGAGAGGCCTAGGAATAATTTTTCTTTGTAGGAAAACAATAAGTTAGGTTAGGTACTTATAGGTTACTCACATTTCAACAGTGTCTTCATTGATTGGTTCTTGCATTTCACCACAATTTTCCGCAACACTCTGGGTTGATAAAAGTTCATCCTGATCTACAGCTCTGAAGATTAGTCGTGCTGCTTGAGCGTAAAAGTCTTCATCCCCAATCAGATCAGGGGAATTGTACAAAGATAACTGACTTATTGTGTATAAAGCACTAGTCGTAAAATGCAAGAAACTGAGGCTCTGAGTCGAGATTCTCCCTTTATAAGGGGCCTATGACCAACCCACGAAACAGATTCGTTAGCTTCGTATTGGCTGACGGTGAATTTTGGTCTGAAATTGACGCGTAGGCCTACATAACACCCAAACAGATGTCCTGGGAGCCGCCCCACAGGGATGTGGTTGGTGAAATCCCGTGAAATCTGGGGTGTGTCAGCTGCTCCGATTCGTGTGTGTGTGTGTGTGTGTGTGTGTGTGTGTGTGTGTGTATGATGGTGCTTTGAGCATAATTTAAAATGCATATCTTGCCGATAATCTTGGAAAACTGAGAACATTCGATAAGACAACAGAAGTTTCAGATTTTTAAACGCTAACGAAAATGAATATATATATATATAAAGTGTATAAGTTCAGATTAGAAGATCGTTTATGGCATGTACTCAAGTTTTTGTTGTTGAAGAAACTTGTTCTCAAATTTTATCTTTAACTGCGAACGAAGGATGATATTTGAGCAGAAAGGAATAGATAATGACAAATATGCGTGATTTTCTGTATCACTGAATACGATATCGCGCGAACTGAAATGGCCAACAGCTGTGAGATATAAACGCAAACCTAATCTGGAATCTTGTAAGATTTGCTGATATAAATATATATATATATATATATATATATATATATATATATATATATATATATATATATATGAGATACGTTCAGAATGGAAGACCTTTTATGACATGTATTCAAATTTTTGTTGAAGAAACAGATGTTTTCAAATTTTATCTTTAAATGCGAACGAAGGATGATATTTGAGCAGAAAGGAATAGATGAAAACAATGAGTTGTGATGTACTGACCATTGAATGCGATATCGCGCGAACTAAAATGACCCATCCCGTGATTAAAGAAACAGAAACATCTGTTTCAAACTTTATCTTTAAATGTGAAAGATGATATATATATAATTTCAGATTAGAAGGCCTTTTATTACATGTATTCAAATTTTTGTTGTGGAAAGATGATATTAGCTTTGTCCATCAGGGTCAGGGGGTTGGAGAGAGAGAGAGAGAGAGAGAGAGAGAGAGAGAGAGAGAGAGAGAGAGAGAGACCAAATGATCGAGTGGTGCTATAACGGGGTCTGGCATTTTTCCACGTCCGAGTTGATCGAAGTTTTAACACCCCGTACGAACTGTTCTCTGGTTGGCGCCCCGTGCCGGTCTGGAGCCCATTTTTCTTTTTTTTCCGTACGAATTGTTCGGCGTTTTACGCCCTACCTTAGACCTACTTTTAAACCGGGAAATGCTTACACGATCTTTAGATGAACTTTTTTCCGAAATTTGCATATATAGGCACGTTTCTGCTTTCCGTCCGAATTGTTCGGTTTTACACCCCACCTTAGACCTACGGGGATCATTAGGGCACCCTGGGTAGCAGCCGCAGAAGGACGCACGGGGGTTCGAATCCGGCTCATTTTAACGCACATAAACAGTGTGTACACTGTGCCAACGCGTGACGCACGTATAGATGTACACAGTGTCAACTGATACCCGGAGGCACTGGTTGATTAAGCCATCCTTTGTTGCATAACGTGCAACATTACCTCATCCCCCTTTGTCGCATAACAACGACGTGCAACACTGCATCGCAACATCTTGCAGCATTATGCACAGTTGATCAATGTTGCATTGCAACATTCTGCATGGCTCCGGGTTCGAGTCCCATTGCATGCAGATGGTGCATAGCACACCCAGCCAAAACTTTTATGAATTATCTGCATTTAAATTCGTGGCATTTAACTGGCGGAATAGGATAAATATATACCTTAATTAAATAAATAGAGCAAACTGGTAACTCAGCCTTCTAAGCCAACTGGCTGATTAAGCCTTAATATATGCTTTAATTAAATAAATAAACGCAAACTGGCAACTCAGCCTTCTAAGCCAACTGGCTGATTAAGGGTCATATAAGACAGCGGTCGCTCGGCTGGTCTTCATATGCGCCTAGTAGTGGCCGGATGAACACCTCTTCCTTTCTCTCTCTTAGGTTAGGTTCATTGCAGCTTTGGGGATAACTCCGCCTCCAAGTTGATAACTCCGCCTCCAAGTTGCAACATCCCCCTCCCCTATTTTGGGGGTACCTTGCAACAAAGGGGGTGGGGGTTTAGCACCAAGGGGATGGCACTCTTGCAACATTTGCAATTGCATTGCACTCTCCCATTTTGCGGTCATACTACTATAATCTATCAGATGTGAAAATAAAATTGTGAAAATAAAAAGTGCGGATATTTATTGAATTACCATCGTATGTACGAGTATATTTAATTTTATATAAAATAATATAAAAATTAAGTTAGTTTATGTCAGAAGCAGTCTAACCCGATGGAGGGGTAACTAATTAGAAAAAGAAAAGGGACGGGGGTTCAACTTTGCCTTTTCCAAACTGTCGAGCTGTTGCTTGAATTTCTCGTATCAAAATTTATACCTTTATTTTATAAGCGGTGTTTGGCTCTCTTAAGTGTTCTTTTGCCTACCTCAGACGCTTTTAAATTTTTAAAATTGTTTCATGGAAATTTAGTTCGTTCCGAGAGCCTTGTATGAACTGCAATAAACTGTCTGTATACCGCAGGTTATTCAGTTACCAAGACTGAAAAAAACAAAGTGAATGGAGTAGCTCAAGGAGACACTTGAGGACCCAGAGTATTTGAACCAAATAAATCCAATTAAACAATATAAGACGAAGTAAGTTGTACATAACTAATTCTTTTGACTAGAACAGTTATTGTATCACCTGAAGGTCAGGGCCCTCAGGCTTCTTTAGTTAGCCTTATAAGGCTAACTAACGAAAATATCACGACTTAACCTAACCAATCGTTAGGTCGATTGCACGCCCTTGACGAGTGGTTAGGTGAAGTCGTGATATTTTCGTTAGTTAGTCTTATAAGGTTAACTAACGAAGGCTGGGGGCCCTGATCTTCAGGTGATCCCAGTTATTTTCCAACTGGGTTCTAAATACAAAATACATTTGACATTATAGGTACTTTAATTTCTTGTAAACGGTAATTATATATATATATATATATATATATATATATATATATATATATATATACAGGGTGTTCCATAAGTCCAGTCTCATAGGAAAAATAGAATTTAAATTAAATTTACAATACATTAGAACTAAATCAAATGTTCAATTTGATATCTTGTTTTAGAACCTTTTTTTCTGTTGCAGGTACAATAACGCAACGGAAAATATGAAAGTGACTTACACTCGTGAGCAAAAGGCCTCCTAATGTATTACTTTTGTAAATTTAATTTAAAATAAATTTCCCTCGAGACCGGACTTATGGGACACCCTATATATATATATATATATATATATATATATATATATATATAATATATATATATATTATAAGAGAGAGAGAGAAATTAAAAAAATCCTTCTTGCAAGAAATTTTGACCAAAGTAATATTAGAAAAGTTTTCAAATTTACTAAATTTAATACATTTTATAATTTAGATTTGATCGAGAAAAACCGTTCTCAAAAATGTTTTTTTTTTTTTTTACCAAATTGATTATTGAAGTTTTCGTTCTAAAGTAAAGTAAGTTTTTGAGGGAGGCATTTTAAATTTAAATATCGGTGAGATTACATTCATGATCGATAATTCTGTGCCATCTTTAAGGATTATTTATTCATACAGTCCAGGTACCTTCTTAAACTTTACGAATACTATTAAAAGTATAGGAAAATTGCTGATGCACGAAGATATTCTCTCTCTCTCTCTCTCCTCTCTCTCTCTCTGAGAGAGAGAGAGAGAGAGAGAGAGAATATATAAACGAGTAAATTGTATAATCCACTGTTCACACGGTTGTGTATGCGACCGTGGGAATTTTGCAAGTGTGGAATGGAGGGGGGACAGAGAGAGAGAGAGAGAGAGAGAGAGAGAGAGAGAGAGAGAGAGAGAGAGATACGAAGTGTGAAAAAAAAGGGGGGAGCGAAAACACTGTTGGTATAACCGAGGGGAGTGTAAAGGAGAATGGTAAAGGGGAAATTAACTGAGGTTCGAACGGAAGCAAAAGAAAACCTTTTGTGAATGAGCTTTGCAGGAGAGCTTCGCGTTAATTGTCTCGGGCCCGATTCAAACTCTGTTCTCTCTCAAAACAAATACAAGCCTCAGATATCATCTGGAACGCTCCAAATACTCACAACCATTATATATATCTGTGTGTGTGCGCGTGTGTGTGCGTGTGTGCGTGCGTGCGTGTGTGTGTGTGTGTGTGTGTAGTGTTCATACGTTTGGAAACATCAATGGTATACGAGTATTTATAGCCATCATCTGTCGTGTCTGTGCATTTTGAATAAGACAGTAAAGTATAAAACACGTACATATATTATTATTTCAGTGTACAGTATAATTACATAGAAAGAAAAAAAATATATATAGTGGCGTTCATAAGTATTCGCACAGAGAAATATTTGAGTTATATTCGTCCTTATCTTTTGTACAATGCACAGAAGTTATGAAAAGTTTATCGTTCGTTTGGAAAATTTCAACAAATTAAAAAAATGAGTTTAACTCCAACATATAATGTAAAACATCAAAGAATTTGAGGAAAATAAAAAAAAGTTAAACTGCAAAAGTTTTCGTACATTTCTTTACAAAAAAAAATTATTTAATACTTTGTGTACACCTTAGGCTTAAAGAATTTAAAATTTTTATCAGTAGTTGGCTCTTTATTGATTAGAGTGTGTTGCCAATTCTGAATTCTAGAATTTTCTTTGTGAATCTTCATGGAAGACGGATGACTGTACGAGCCATTAGTAAGCAATGGATCGTTGTGGTAAAGAGCTGTCTAAAGATCTTAAGAGATATGTTATTGCTGCGCGAGTCTGGAAAAATTTATAGGAAGATAGAACAACTTCGAATTCCACTTACGATTGTTGCTGCAGTTATAAAGAAAGGCTTTGGAACAATCAAAACTCTACCAAGATGCGGATGACCTTCCAAGATATCAGAATGTACAGCTACGCGAATTGAGAGAATGGCTGCAGCGAATCCACGAGTGACTGCGGGTGATATTTACCAAACATTAAGATTGTTCAAGATCGACGTCCATCGCTCTACAGTATGTCATACATTGTGAAAGAATCGTCCGCATGGAAGAATTGCACGAAGCAATCCTCTGCTACGAAAAGCGCGCAAAGAAGATCGTTTAAAGAGTGGCAAGGTTCATCAAAATGATGGATTTGCATTCTCCGCAAATTCTGCGGACAGACGAGACCAAAATTTAAGTATTCAGGAACAACGAGCAACGGAATGTTTGGCGAAAATCAAATACTACATTCGAGGAAAAAATATCATCCTTACGGTTAAACATGGTGATAGAAGTTTGCTTCTTTGGGAATGCTTTCGTGATTCGATCAAGAAAAGCTTGTCATCAGTGTAATCTTGAATTCGAAGCAATATCAGGAAATTTTAGAAGAAAATGTACTGCCTTCAGTTCGGCAGTTGCGAATGGGTCGCAATTGGTTACTGCAACGAGATAATGATCCAAAACATAAAAGTAAGAGCGCCATAAAATGGCTTCAACAAAAGAATTTCAAGCTTTTCGAGTAGTCCAGTCAATGCCCAGATCTCAATTTAAACGAGAGTTTATGGTTTGATTTGAAAAAAGCTGTCCGCGAGAGAGACCCTTCGAATCTGAATGAATTGTAACAATTTTCTTTAGAAGACTGGGTTAAAATTTCTATCGAGAGATCTCGAAACCCCGTAGAAAAATAACCCAAAACGAATCATTGAAGTCATTCAAGCAACAGGACACATTTCTCATTGGACACACAAAGTATTAAGTAGCTTTGTAAGTAAATGTAAGAAAACTTTTGCACTCTAACTTTTTTTTATTTTCCACAAATTATTTGATTTTTTACATATGTTGGAACTGAACTAATTTTTTTTATTTGGTAAATTTCTCCAAACAAACGACAAACTTTTCATAACTATCCTATGCATGGTACAAAAGATGAGAACGAATATACTTGAAATATTTCTCTGTACGAATATTTATGAGCGCCACTAGATATATAAATAAATATACAGGGTGTCCCATAAGTCCGGCATCATAGGAAAAAAAAAAAAAAGGCAAAACAAAAGCTTTTATTTACAGAACGTGCTCGATATGTATTGTTCCGTAGCCCATTCACAAAATTCCATCCGCCGGTCGGGATCATCTTCGCTTAATTTCTGTAGGATCTGAAGTTTATATGGATGCCATTTGTGAGCCTGAAGAATGCGATGGATGCTACTTTTCGACACTCCTGTCTCGGCGGACAATCGCCGAAGAGATTTATTGGGACTTCTGCTAAAATGAGCCAGGATAGCAGTCGCTGTATCATCGTCAGTGGACCTCCTTGAAGGTCCACTGCGTAGTTCATCTTCTATGGATCCTGTTTCCTTAAACTTTGCAACAAGTCTGCTAACTCTGTGTTATTGGCTCGCGGTCTGGATGCAGTCCGTTAAATTCAGCAGCGGTCTCTCTTTGACTCCGATTTCCTATGAGTAGAATTATCTGGATTCGTTCTTCCTTGCTCACAGACATTATGGCCTGTAGAAAGAGAAAAATATGAATTATGGTTTGTAGAAATAGAAAAATATGAATTTCTCCTATGATGCCGGACTTATGGACACCCTGTATATAAATAAATAAATAAATAAATATATATATATATATATATATATATATATATGATACACACAGACAGTGCATGGAACAAGGAACTCTTCTGGGATAATTAAATCCACTATAGTCCGAATAAGTAATGGTAAATGACAAATACCATAGTTTTTCTTTTTCATGATGCTTGCCCGACGTGGGCAACGGGTCACTCGCAAAGAGGTCCCATAAATATAGCTTCCCTCACCAGCTATCTGCAAAGCAGACAGGATCCAGCTTTGGGACATGGATCTAGGGTTTAAAGCAGCCTAGCCCTGCTACATTTAGAACCTCAATATAAGCAAAAGACTCGCTGCCTTCACGTCAGATTGAATACATCAAAGAAAAAGGGGTAACTATTATATTTTTAGCCAAAAACCAAAACTTAAACCTCAACTGGCAGAATTGAGCGTCCACTTTTCAAGGCACATAACATGTCCGCTTCAAGATGGGAATGAACTCAGAATGGTCCCCTGGTCCATGCACTGTCTGTGTGTATCATAAAAAACTCAGGGGACCATTCTGAGTTCATTCCCATCTTGAAGCGGACATGTTATGTGCCTTGAAAAGTGGACGCTCAATTCTGCCAGTTGAGGTTTAAGTTTTGGTTTTTGGCTAAAAATATAATAATTACCCCTTTTTCTTTGATGTATTCAATCTGACGTGAAGGCAGCGAGTCTTTTGCTTATATTGAGGTTCTAAATGTAGCAGGGCTAGGTTGCTTTAAACCCTAGATCCATGTCCCAAAGCTGGATCCTGTCTGCTTTGCAGATAGCTGGTGAGGGAAGCTATATTTATGGGACCTCTTTGCGAGTGACCCGTTGCCCACGTCGGGCTAGCATCATGAAAACGAAAAACTATGGTATTTGTCATTTACCATTACTTATTCGGACTATAGTGGATTTAATTATCCCAGAAGAGTTCCTTGTTCCATGCACTGTCTGTGTGTATCATAAAAAACTCAGGGGACCATTCTGAGTTCATTCCCATATATATATATATATATATATATATATATATATATATATATATATATATATATATATATACACAGTGGCGCTCATAATATTCGTACAGAGAAATATTTCAGTTATATTCGTCCTCACCTTTTGTACCATCCATAGGATAGTTATGAAAAGTTTGCCTGCCGTTTGTTTATATATATATATATATATATATATATATATATATATATATATATATATATATATATGTATATACCGTATATATATATGTGTGTGTGTGTGTGTGTGTGTGTGTGTGTGTGTGTCCCCATTTTGTCCTTACAGCCACTTGGACTCTGTTAATAATGATGTCAGGTTTTTCTTTACAAGTGATGGTGGAATATTCATCCAAATATTCTGCGGGTTTTTCCACAATTGTTCAATATTAGATGGTTTCAGTTTATCCTTCTCAAAGTCTGCATAGTCTACATTGGATTCATGTAGGGGCTTTGTGATGGCCAATCCATAATTTTTAGTTCTGCAGCGTCCTCCTTCCCCTTCAAATATGTTTTTACAATCCCTGCGTATTTTGGGGGTCGTTATCTCTTTGAAAAATGAACCCTCGTCCAATCAAACCCTTTCCATTTGGCACAGTGTGCGGTTGAAGAATTTGCTCGTACTTCTCTTTGATAGATCCTCCACCATACTTTCTGTTGGTTGTAAACACACATTATTATATTTTTTACCCTGTCGCCGTCCTACGTATTGTCTTCTTTTACACGCAAAGATTTCAAATTCTGACTCATCTGTCCACAGAACTTTCGCCTAAGAAAAGCGACAAAATTTCAAGACCAGTACTTGAAGGTTACGTGCCTAAGAGATAGAAGACAGTAAAGTCGTAATTTGCAGCAGGACTTTAATTCCTCACGGTGCTAACGTCCTGCTGCAAACTACGACTTTACTGTCTTCTATCTCTTAGGCGCGTAACCTTCAAGTACTGGTCTTGAGATTTTGTCGTTTTTCTTGGCTTTCCCTTTCGTTCTTTGTCTTTAGTTGACCCTGTTTCAAGATGGCGTTTGATAGTGCCAACACTCCTTTTACAGAAATGTCCAATTTTTTAGCAATTTCTTTAACAGTATATCTTTTTTCTCGTAGTCGCGATCTTTATGCGAATATCGTCTGGTATATGCCGTACTGGAGCCATTGCACGTGAAAAAATCAGTTGCATTAATTATTATTCAATAGTTCAAGGCACTCATTATTTCGATACATGATATAGAAACTAGGAATGTTTATAAAACACAATACATAACACGATTATATCGGAAGCATTCTATAAACACAACTATTCTACTGTAGTTAAGCAAAGAATGAAAAATTTGGTAGCCTAATTCGATTTTCAGTGAAAAGAACAAGGGATATAATATACCCGAGTGATGCAGTTGTAAGAATGCTTTCAGATAGTTAACCGATAACCTTGTAGATCACTCTTTATATTGCGTATGCATGACTTGAACAAGTAAAATTATGCTATTTAGGAACAAATGTTACCAAATTCTAGATTTAAACTGGCATATGAAGCATTTTTTTACCAATTTTAGTGGCGTTCCCAAACTTTTGAACAAAATACACACACACACACACACACAACAAAGAAACTCGATCAAGCGCTTTAGTGTGTATTAACACCATGAAAATGTGTGGTCAAATAGTGTACACACGAAAGCGCTCGATCGATGTTGGTTTTCCTTTTTGTTGGTGGTTTATATATATATATATATATATGTGTGTGTGTATATCAGGCATGGGGACGAAGCCGAGGCCTTCAGAAATCCACTAGGCCGAGGACATACATTTTTCAAAGGCTTCGAGGCCGAGGCAGTTTTAGGGGAAGCCTCATGAGGCCTTAAGATTGTTAGGCTGAAGGTATTTGCACCAAGAGGTGTGATATTCGGATGCAAATAACGAATGCGGTATTTGCGGAAACTCACTTCGAAATCTTTTACGAATAAGCTCCTCCATCCGCCATGCTTTGAGAAGGCTCAATAATCTAGCCTAGCCTAGGCCTAAAGCTCTTCCAAAGGTAACCTACCGTAGCCTCACATTAGCCTGTATCTCTTCTTTTTTTTAAATGTATAAAGAAAAGGAAGATTCTACTTAAAACTAATAAACAAAGACAGCTCACTTCACTTACCTAATAAAAGGAAATTATAAGCATTAAGCACGTTCATCTATCACACGCGGCCACACCACAACACCGACACGCTATGTGTTTACACTTGCCGGGTCACACAGTCAGACACAGTTGCCAGAACAAGATTTCCTGGGTACCACACATTAGCCCAATAACTTTTTCTTTCTCATTTCATGCAGTTCTTATTTCTCATTTTAAAATACCCGCAATATTTCAAGTATTTATGATAATATGGAGAGTATTGATGTGAAGATGATCTAGCAAAATATTTCAAGATTGTACTAACTCACTGAGTGTTGATCGTATAATTTCTGAATGGCTATAGTTATTAGCGACTCTAGCGAGCATTGCAAACAGAGCCATATTTGGAGATGCCTTATTTGTTTTTAAGTTTTGCATTTTTATGTATCTTGACAATAAGAAATTGTAGTCTTAAAGTCTATCAAAGGTCATTAATGTAATTGTAGCTTGTACTCTATGTGAAAGATGTTTCTGATGTACGGTAGGCCTATATGTATGAAGTTTATATCATGCAATTACTATATAATTATATATACGATAATAATATAATAACGATAATATTAAGTATATATTTGCACCTGATATTATCCATTACACTGATCTACAGCCAAAATGCTTCGGAAATAAAAGTCAATCTTTACTAATTTTGGGTCACTGAATACGAAAATGATGCCTAAAATTGCCAATTGGCTCTATTTATAAAGATATCAGGCAACCCTGCACCCTACTAACTGGACTGCATCTGTCGCGTAATATGTAGACGCCTGTGACACATCGACGCATTGACTCTACTGCGCATGCGCGGTTATATTTTTTTATCTTAATAAATTAATGTAAATATATACATATATATGCAATAAAATGTAATTTTAAATTTATCTATTACATTATGTATTTGTAAATTATTTATTAAAAAATAGATTGGATCATTTTAACATATTGCTTCCCATAATGTTTTTGATATTAATATAAATGAAATACTAACCTAACAACCTTACCTAATTTAAATTATTAAAATACAATGTAATTACATTAATTTATTAAAATTAAAAAAAAATATAACTACGCGCATGCGCAGTAGAGTCAAGGCGTCGATGTGTCACAGGCGTCTACATATTACGCCACAGCATCAGTTCATTCGCGGAAGTCAAGCAGTGCACCTTTGTCAAACTCTTAATGTTTGCTTTTGAAACTGAATTTTTTTCAGCCTAATTTGAACAAAGATGCCTCGTAATTGCGTGAACAGTGTAGATAACTTCTGTTATGTTTGTGGAGAATTGACTTTTGCATCACAAAAGGGTGCTATAACCGCCGTGATTAGGAAAGCCTATCACCTTTATTTTGGCTGTAAGATTGGAGATCAGGACAAGAGCTGGGCCCCACACATATGCTGCAATACTTGTGCAACAAACCTTCGCCAGTGGTTGAATCGGAAAAGGAAATCTATGCCTTTTGCAGTGCCAATGGTGTGGAGGGAACCAACAGATCATGTCAGCAATTGTTACTTCTGCATGGTGCCTCCAGTCAAGAAAGGTATTTGCAAGAAGAAAAAGTGGATTTTACAACATCCGAATACACCCTCTGCTATACGCCCGGTACCTCACGGCGAAGGACTACCCGTTCCTGAGCCCCCACACTCATTCTCCCTGGAGTCAGAGGACGAGGAGAATGAAGGAACCTGCGAAACTTGTGAGCCTTCAACTTCACAAAACCCTGAATATGTTTATAACTTGACATCTTCTAAACCGCACATGGTAACTCAGAATGAATTAAACGACCTTATCAGAGATTTAGAACTGCCAAAGAGTAAGGCAGAGCTGTTGAGTTCCAGATTGCAGCAGTGGAATCTCCTCGCTGAAAATGTTAGTGTGTGTAAGTTTCGTGACCGTCAAAAAGATTTTGTCCCATTCTTCATCATGGAAGGTGACCTTGTAGCTTGCAACGACATTGATGGTCTGATGGCAGCTCTCAACATTATTCACAATCCTGATGAGTGGAGACTGTTCATTGATTTATCGAAGTTGAGTCTAAAAGCTGTTTTGTTGCATGTTAGCAACGTATTGCCATCAATTCCAGTTGGTCATGCAGTCCACATGAAGGAAACATATGACAACATGATTAAGCAATTTAGAGAACTGCATAAACTATGACAAACATCAGTGGCAGGTTTGTGGTGACTGACAAGTTGTAGACAGATCTTCGACTGCAGTCGGGCTACACTAAGTATTGCTGTTTTCTGTGTGAATGGGATAGTCGGGCTAGGACTTTTCAACCATCAAGAAGGATTGGCCAATCACATTATCTTAACTTATAAGACCATCGTAACATGATATACTGGGCTGGGCATTACATCTAACTCTGTGAGACCAGCCTAACATGATACACTGGCATATAAAAATATTATCTCTTTATATGGTCGAATTCGACTGGACTGATGTACGTAACTTAATATATGGACTGATGTACGTAACTTGATAATAAGTAATTATTATATTTCTCTCAATTATGTTCTTGACGGATATGAGTCATGATGCTAAAAATAGCCTCGAGAATTCTGTCTGGAGAACATCCGGTTGAATTATAATGCATTAATCCTATCTCGAGTGCAGTGTCGGTGCAAGATTGCCCTCCCGTGTATTTGCACAGGGTAATACTAAGCCTGTGCAAATACCAAGTAGTATGGATGCAAAAAATATGACACTTGGAATCTATTAACGTAGAATTAAAATATGATGGATAATAAGGTGAAACATCGTACATGTGTAGCTGAAGACTGAAATAATTATAAATATTAAATAAATAAAGAAAAAATTAATAAATAGAATAAATATGTATATATAAAACATAATAATAATAATAATAAATAAGAATAATTTAAGAAGACAAATTATAAAGATAAAATTTAAAAAAAATTAAAAGATATATATACTGGCCTGATTCGTTTTAGCTGTTCATTGATTCATCGAAGTTGAGTCTAAAAGCTGTTTTGTTGCATGTTGGCAACGTATTGCCATCAATTCCAGTTGGTCATGCAGTCCACATGAAGGAAACATATGACAACATGAAGCAACTTTTGAACTGCGTAAACTATGACAAACATCAGTGGCAGGTTTGTGGTGACTTGAAAGTTGTTGCTATCGTGCTTGGACTGCAGCCGGGCTACACTAAGTATTGCTGTTTTCTGTGTGAATGGGATAGTCGGGCTAGGACTTGTCATTACATCAAGAAGGATTGGCCACTCCGACACTCATTGGAACCTGGAACAAAAAATGTTCAGTATCCTCCACTTGTAGAATCGAGCAAGATTTTGTTACCACCCTTACACATCAAACTGGGCGTCCTTAAAATTTTTTTCAAGGCTATGGATAAAACGGGGGCAGCTTTTAAGTACCTCGGTGGTAAATTCCCAAAGCTCAGTGAAACAAAAATCAAGGAGGGTGTATTTGTTGGTCCACAGATCCGCGAGCTTCTTAGAGATGAGGAGTTCGACCGTATCCTAGGTGGTGAGGAGAAGACAGCGTGGAATGCTTTCCGGTTAGTAGCAACCAATTTTCTCGGAAATACCAAAGCGGACAATTACAGGGAGCTGGTGGAAAACCTGCTGTTGTCCTATCAAAAAATGGGTTGCAATATGTCTTTAAAGATACATTTCCTCCAATCGCACCTGGAATTTTTTCCGGCCAACTGCGGAGCAGTCAGCGATGAACATGGTGAACGTTTCGACCAGGATATCTCAGCGATGGAGAAACGCTACCAGGGGAAATGGAGTCCATCATTGTTAGCAGACTACTGCTGGACAATAACAAGAGATGCTCCAGAAGTTGAATACAAGAGACAAGCAAAGAAGCGACGGGTTGAATCAATATAAGTGACTGCATTATACAGGTATGTTACTAATATATGGTATACATATACGCAAAATGTGTAACTTAAATTTTCTTGGAAACTGTAGCCAATCGACTGTTTTTATGGTTATATTCGTTTTCAGCACCCCAAAATCCATAATAGGAAACACATTTTATCTCCGAAGCACAAACTTTTTCAAAATTTGTAGACCAGTGTTATCAGACATTTTTAAAGTTATATGTATAATAGTTTGTATTATTAAAGTAAATGAAAAAGACCGAAAAAATTATTTGCAAACAATATAACAATTTACATCTCAGTTATAATGCCGATATTAGCAAAATTATTGTTTGCATCCGATATTATACAGGGTGTACACATATTATCTTTACAACTTCTCTCTCAAATAAAAATATTAGGAAACGAGGTACACATACCGTTTTAGCGTCATCTGTGAGAGAAAGTAATAAAGTTTCACAAACCTCAAACACATTCAACATGGGCACCATTTGTCACACGTAAGACGTCCAAACGATATTCTATCTCCATCTATGTACGCTGCAACATTTCAACGTCAACTCTTGCAACAGCAATTCTGGTCTTTAAATCGTCGATGTTGGCCACTGGAGTTGTGTACACGCAGTCTTTTACATAACCCCATAGAAAAAGTCACAGGGTGTTATGTCTGGTGATCTGGCCGGCCAAGAGATGGGCCCCCCCACGGCCAATCCACCGACTTTGGAAATGCATGTTAAGGGAATTTCGTACCAAATTCGTAATTTGTGTACACCCTGTACAATAATCTGACATCTGACAACTACCACGTGAAACGTTATTACTTTCACAAATGGCGAAAAACAGTATGTGTACCTCGTTTCCTAATATTTTTATTTGAGAGAGAAGTTGTAAAGATAATATGTGCAGTGTGCACACCGTGTATAGTCATTTCAAATCATATTATTTAGAAGTTTATGTTTATATGTTACAATTTACGACGAGCGAAAAAGAAAATTATCGACGTTGGTAGCTAGTTATCAGTATACCAGGTGGTATTCTTCTCTAGTTTGGCCTATTTTTTGTTATAGAAATAGATACAGTACAATAGTTTATACACATAAATAACACAAACACATTATATGAGCTCAGTTCAACTGATGACCAGCTGATTGATAGATTGCTTTCCCACACTAGTTTTGCTACGTAAGTCAATTGGTCTACTGCTGACTGACTGAATAATATTTATATACCGCGACATATGTAATATTTATGTACCTAACGTCACAGTGACCTGTCACTAATCCGTTGGTCACCTAACTGAATAGTATTTATCAAAGACTGCCGCCTGACTAGTCATCTGTCTGAATAATATTTATCAAAGTATGCCGCCACATACGGTCACCTGTCAGGTCATGGTCCTCATCTGACGATTATCAACCCCGAGCGCGCCCACCTGAAGAATCTCCACCCCAACGCTATCGGGGGTTGAAAATTACGGAACAAAACAAATTAGGATTCCCTAAGGCCTCACGAAAGTCACGAGGCCTTTTCATTTTTCAGCTGGCCTCGAGGCCGAGGCCTGCAAAATATGCCCGAGGCCAGGCCTCAGCCCTATGTCATATATATATATATATATATATATATATATATATATATATATATATATATATACGAGGAGTGATCAAAAAGTATCGATAATTTTATTGCTACGGACAAATGAATGCAAATAAGAAATAACCGTTTACATATGCGAGTCTTCCTGCCCTCTGGCGTCTGCAGTCTGAAGCAAAATCTGCTACCATGAGTCAGTAGTTGGTTGCAGCGCTTAAAAGGAGGGTCTGTTTTTGCAGTACGTATAAATCTCGGAAATGGAACAACGCGCGTTCGGAGACGAATGAAATGATTAAAACAGCTTTTGGAAATGATGCTCTCAGTGTAGCTAACGTTTACAAATGGCACAAAAAGTTTAAAAATGGAGAAACATCGCTTGAAGACAAGGAACACAGTGGCCGCCCTTCCACTTCTCGTACGGATGAAAATGTCCAACAGATTCGATTTCTGGTACGAGCAAATGTTTCTCCATTTTTAAACTTTTTGTGCCATTTGTAAACGTTAGCTACACTGAGAACATCATTTCCAAAAACTGTTTTAATCATTTCGTTCGTCTTCGAACGCGCGTTGTTCCATTTCAGAGATTTATACGTACTGCAAAAACAGACCCTCCTTTTAAGCGCTCCAACCAACTACTGACTCATGGTAGCAGATTTTGCTTCAGACTGCAGACGCCAGAGGGGAGGAAGACTAACATATGTAAACGATTATTTCTTATTTGCATTCATTTGTCCGTAGCAATAAAATTGTCGATACTTTTTGATCACTCCTCGTGTGTGTGTGTGTGTATATATATATATATATATGAATAGAAACGACATAAGTGTTAAGGAACGTTTCTGCACACGAGGAGGAGAGATAACGAATAATGAAAAATGAGGCGAACCGCCCAGGAATCGAACCCAGGGCCTTCCAATTGCCGGTTGGACGCTCTACCATTATGCTACGGACCTCACTCAATCACAAATCGAAATTCTCCCACATAGGGCAGAAACCAATGCCCTGAGAGGGCACCCTCGCAAATCGTGAATATGCGCATATAACTGCAATGACCGCGCAGTATATAAATGAATAGAAACGACATAAGTGTTAAGGAACGTTTCTGCACACGAGGAGGAGAGATAACGAATAATGAAAAATGAGGCGAACCGCCCAGGAATCGAACCCAGGGCCTTCCAATTGCCGGTTGGACGCTCTACCATTATGCTACGGACCTCACTCAATCACAAATCGAAATTCTCCCACATAGGGCAGAAACCAATGCCCTGAGAGGGCACCCTCGCAAATCGTGAATATGCGCATATAACTGCAATGACTGCGCAGTATATAAATGAATAGAAACGACATAAGTGTTAAGGAACGTTTCTGCACACGAGGAGGAGAGATAACGAATAATGAAAAATGAGGCGAACCGCCCAGGAATCGAACCCAGGGCCTTCCAATTGCCCTCTCAGGGCATTGGTTTCTGCCCTATGTGGGTGAATTTCGATTTGTGATTGAGTGAGGTCCGTAGCATAATGGTAGAGCGTCCAACCGGCAATTGGAAGGCCCTGGGTTCGATTCCTGGGCGGTTCGCCTCATTTTTCATTATTCGTTATCTCTCCTCCTCGTGTGCAGAAACGTTCCTTAACACTTATGTCGTTTCTATTCATTTATATACTGCGCGGTCATTGCAGTTATATGCATATATATATATATATATATATGCACGTGCGATGAGAGATCAACACGCGAAACACTTATATTACTAAAAAATCTGGGTATACAGATATTCAACTCAAAAGTTGGGTGGTTTTGGTTTTAATAAATAAAATGGGTTCATTTAAGGTATGTAGTTACTAGAGGTGGAAAGAGTACCAAAATTATGGAGTTGGAAGAGTACGAGTACGATTACGAGCACAGTATACCTTTTTAGTGCTTGAGTACGAGCACGAGTACGGTTTTTTAGTGTTCGAGTACGAGTACGTGTGTAAGAGTGTGGTTTCAAACTTTAACTGGTGCTTGGCCGCTTGCACGAGCAAATAGGGTGTGTCGAATTTTTCAACTTTCAAATTCCAAATATGAGGGGTGCTAAAAAGTTGCAGCATGACTTAGGAATTCTAAAGATATTTTTGTTAATTTAATATAATTTAGTTTTGCTTGGTAAGAAGCTACATAAAAATAGTGACTTTTTTGACTTTTTTGTGGAATTATATAATAATTATTATATTAATAATTATATATGCTGTATATATAATGCACTGCTGTTTTTGCTTATTTCACAGGTTGAAACATATTCATCAGTGTGCTGAAGATTACTTGTCCGTCAGTGCTACCATCCTAACCAGTGGGAATTGACCTACAATGGCTTCTAAAAGGAGGACAAGACTGGGGACATTCACACATATGAGCAACCTAATTGGAACTGGTAGAGAGTTGTTGTCCTCCGAACTCCCAACTCTGCGAGACGTTCTGAAATATGGGCTACTGCTAAGAGAACAAAGTGGTGAGGATGTGAGAAACTACCCAGCAGCCAGTCTTGCAAAGGACATTTACCCTAAAGTGCTTGAAAAGTGGGAACGAGCAAACAGTTCTTTTGTAGCCCCCGTTGTAAATTCACGAGTCACAATCTTAAACAAGATCCAAGAGAGCTGGGAGCAGGCCAAAAACATATCTCTTGGGAGAGGAAAGCTACATCAAAGAGGCTTTCATTGCAAAACTTGACAAGCTTTTTGACATCCTCAGTTGCAAGTGTAAAATTGTTCTCTGCTCTGAATTTGGCTGCCTTGCAGATGCTGGTTGCAAAAACGAAACTCACATTAACTGTACATGCCCTAGGGAGATGAAGATCCCTGTGAAGGAACTTGCTTTCATTAAAGGTCAGAGAGACAAGTCTGGTTCTATTGGACCACATCAGATTGGCTTGCCAGATCAACCTGAGCACAACAGACAAGTCAAAAAGCAGAAGCGGCAAGAAGACGAAAGAAGAAGGCTTGCTGAATATAAGCAGACAAGTAAGCAGGATGTTTCAATGCCATCAAATGAAATAATTTTCTCTGATGATGAAAATGAAGAACAAATAGCTGATGCTCAAGATGGAAAGGATGGAAGTTATGAAGTGACATTAGAAATACCAAGCACGTCTTCAACTTCCAATAAAAGCCAGAGTACAACACATTAGAAATACCTAATGTTGCTATGCATAGCATCAGATATGGTGTTGGCCTGCGTGCCACAGCTGCCATCACCACTGCTGCCTTTATGGATGCTGGCTTGATCACTGAAGAAGACAAGAGACTTGTAGTTGATCACAATAAAGTCAAGAGGGCCCAAGAAAAAGTTATGAGATCCCTGGATCAGGAATTTGATGATCTTTGTAAGAAGGGTGAAATTGACTGCATCTTCTTTGACGGCCGTCAAGATACAACTAAAGTTATGCTGAAAGCAGACAATTCAGATCGTCAGTTCCCCAGCATCATCAAAGAAGAGCATTATTCTGTGTGCAGTGAGCCAGGTGGAAGATATCTCTACCACTTCACTCCTGAGAAAGGCTCAACGAGAAAAAAACCTGCTGAAGTTATTGCTTATAATCTTGTAGATTTTATGAAGAAGAAGGGCATTGATAAAAGCCTGCAGGCCATTGGAGGTGATTCTACAAAGGTTAACACTGGCTGGGAGGGTGGTTCCATGCATTGGGTAGAGGTCAAGCTTTGCCGTAAGCTGATCTGGTTGGTTTGTGCCCTCCACACTAACGAGTTACCCCTGCGACACTTGATCACAGCACTGGATGGGAAGACCTTGTCTAACAACAAGTGGACAGGTAACATTGGCAAGATGCTAGACACTGCAACCAAACTTGAAATTGATCCTTCATTCACCAAACTCTCAATTGGAGAGCCTCTTACTTCACTGAGTGACAATGTCGTAAAGGAGCTCTCTACTGATCAAGCGTACGGGTATAGGATCACACAGGCCATAAGGACAGGAGAACTTCCCACAGATCTGGCCCTTCTTGAAATTGGTCCAGTGAGCCATTCAAGGTGGTTGACAACAGCAAACAGGCTTTGTCGCATATGCGTTTCAAAACATGGCTTTAAAGGCAAAACCCTCAACAACTTAAGACTGATAGTGGAATACATTGTTGGTGTGTACTACCCCTGTTGGTTCAACATCAAAGTAAAACACTCTTGGGTGGAAGGCCCACGCCACATCTTGTTTCAGCTGCGGCTAGTTAGGCTGAAAAAGAAGGCTGTAGTGGATGCTGTTTTGCCAACCATCAAGCGCTCAGCATGGTATGCATTCAGCGAAATGATAATCCAGACACTCTTGTGCTCAGATGACAGTGAGGAGAGGAGAGCTGGTGTCCAAAAGATTGTTGACATGAGGGGTGGAGATGATGACACACTTGGAGATCTTTCTGTACGTCCCAGGAAGACACCTTCCATTAACCCCAGTGCTTCTTCCGTGTTGGAGCTGACAGACTGGTCTGACGGGGTATTTGAACCTCCTTTGACATGTAAACTGACTACAGCGGAAGTAAAGAAGTTCTTTGACAAGCCTATGCAAGTTCCACAGTGGCCCTGTCATGCTCAGTCAATAGAGAGGTGTGTGAAACAAGTCACAGAGGCAGCAGGCAGGGTGTATACACATGAGAAACGTGAGGGCTATATCAGAGGCCAAGAAGCAAGTCGGCGGCTGATGTCCAAGAACGAATCAAAGCAAGACTTGATGAAACTTGTTGTTTAAATATTTTTTTTACTGATGTCATTACTTTCTAATGTTGTTTTATGATTACAAGGATATGTTTTATGATTACTAGGATATGTTTTATGCAGAGAAACTAAAATTTGTATAGCATTACCTGACATTTTGAGAAGCTAAAATTAATAAATGTTGTTTTCCGAGAGCAATTTATGTGCTTTTTAATCAAACGTGGATTTACCAAGCTAAGTGTTGAGCAATCACAAAAATAATAGCAGATTTGAATTCTTCACATCCAAAAACATATTTTTAAAACCCCTCAGTGGAGGAATTGGCAAAAATTAATTTTCACCTCCCAAATTGACACACCCTATAATGAGCAAAGCTCATTCGACCATATGAACGCATTGCATTGAAAACGAGTACAACAAAAACTCGTACTCGAGTACAAGAATACTCGCGTACTGATGTACTCTTTCCACCTCTACTAGTTACTATTTGAACTAAATCCCACCAATTTTCTATATTTTGTTATACAGAAGGTACATAGTACGAAAAAAAAAAAATTAAGAACCCTTTGATTTAAACGATAAATTTGGAATATGAGTGCAAAGTATTTAACTGAAAAAAATATATACATTATCGATCACTTCTTGTGCTCAGCCATTGTTTCTAATTTTTAGCAATCTTTAAATCCAGTTAATGGCTATCTGAATCCTTTGCTAGCGTCCGCAGTCCAGTGGGTAACACCATTTCCCTATAAACGAAGTGAAGGCACTAAGGTCGGTGGTTCCACCCGATGATGCTGGTAATAACAATAATAATAATAATAATAATAATAAGAGTTATTAATAAATGAGCCGCATTGAAAAAATCGCTCAAAAAATTATTTAAGACCCCTTTCATCTTTACTCATCATTTTAATGAACAGAAAAACGATAAATACCTTCTTTGTTAATTAAAAACTGCAATTCCTACGACCCCCGACCCCCAGAACATTTTTTTTTACTTAATTTTAAGTAATGGAAATACGCTTAGTCTAAAACCTGAAAAAAGGCCGCTTGCAAACGCAGAATTTATAAAAAGCCTCAAAAATTATTAATTAGTTACTATTCTTTTTCTTTGAATATTTTATTCTCTTTTGTGACAGCAATAAAAAAAATCATTACTAATTAGTAATTTTTTTATGCTTTTTAGAAATTCTATTTTTAGGCAAACATTTTTTCTGGAACTGTACAATGGGTGATGGACAGTGCAGGAAAAACAGTTCAAGTTGGTCAACAGTTACGTAAAATTTAAAATTTGTTTCTTTACGCACAATTTGAAGGAAAGTTAATAAATATCCAAGAAGCTCATTTTCCCACGACTTAAGTATGCCACAAAGGACACCTGAGCCAGAGCCGAAACAGAGTAAGCGGTCAACTTGACTCCACCCGATGCCAGCGGCCGGGAGCGAACCAGCGCCTCAACGCTCGGAGTCCTGTAACCACTGAGTTACAGAGCGCCCAAAGTTAATACTTCAATTAATTAATATTTCATGTAAAAAAGTGAGATAAAAGTAGACCAATAAATTCAATCTACTGAGAAAAAAAATAGAAATTACATGTTAGTTAAAACAGTTCATTAATAGATATTGAATTCAAATATATGCAGTTATATTTGTCAATAATAATAATAATAATAATAATAATAATAATAATATTATTATTATTATTATCTTACATCTAATTTTAGTTGGAGTGACCGTTCTTAAAATTTTAAACCATCCTCAATGACTAAAATCAACTTGACAGCCCCCTAAAAATTACTGAGTATTTTAAACCCAACTTCATGTCAAATAAGTTCCTCGGAACCATCAACTAATTAAAATTATTGCGCCACGCCATTTGGGTCATTTTAAAAATAAAGACACTCGAAAAAAATTGTCCACATTTTCAAAACTACCAAAATAATGTTGCAATTCCTCTCTACTTAATTGGTAGGCGCTTATTTGATAACCAATTTGAATTAAAATAGCTTAAAAAAAAACCCAAAAATAAAAAGTGGATGCTCAAATTGACAAATATATTAATAAAAAAAAAAAACCTTCTCACAATTGAATATTTAAATACTTTAAAACAGGAATGAAAAAGACCCAAATGTAATACGGCGTTTTAATTCAAATGTATAATTTATTTTTAACCAAACACGTGTCATTAACTAAATTTAAAAAAAATTCTATTAGTACAAACCTAAAAACATATAAATTGTACTAAATTTTGGGGTAATTTTTATTTATAACAGACCCGAATCCTTTATACCCTAACAAGTTGTCGAATCAAAACTACCCAAATTATCCAAGTTCTAATTTCTTTTGGGTAGAAACTTATTCATACTCCATTAAAGATGGGTATAAAATTATGCAGCAATTTGCGGTGAAGTAAATTAAATTTTTCACACACACACACACACACACACACTTATATATATATATAATATATATATATATATATATATATATAAATATATATATACAGGGCCTATCAGAGGGGGAGGCTAGGAGGGCCATTTGGCCTGGGCCTCAAGCTTAAGGGGGGCCTCAAATTTAGAAACTTTTAGGTTTGAATATGTTTTGCAATGAAAGTAATAATTGGGTTTCGCTATGGGCCTCAAAAGCTGGAAGTGGCCCGGGCCTCTCTGGACCTCTGAGAGGGCCTGTGTATGTATATATATATATATACTGTATATATATATATATATCGAAAAACTATTACTTCACTTTGACCGAACGTGTGTATTTTTTTCCAGATCCCTCGCATAAATATAATTCCGTTATAGAAAGGCGTGCAAATCCCATATACAGGTTATAACAACCCTAAACCTAACAAGAATCGGAGCGACGCACCTTTCTGCACCGCTATCTACTTCATCCTATTGACATTATGGCGTCCATATTCATCAGGGAACAAAACCCCGTTTAAGCTTTTTAAATTAAAACAGACAACTCAGAGCCTATTCAATTTCCAAAAAGAAAAAAGAAAAAAGAAAAAAAGAAAAAGAAAAAAGAAAAACAAGCACGTAAGAAGAACCATTTTGAAATTCCCATTATGTAAATGGAGCGGCCATTAGACTTACTTATAATTTATGGTTGGACGCTATATTCGCCGTTTTAAATCTTCGCGTTTCAATCAAATTTTTTCTTTTTTATCGTTTTCCGTTTTTGTTTTTTTTGTTTTTTAACCTCCAACACAATACTCCCACCCCTAACCTTAAAATAAATAAATAACATATAGTTTTTAGCAATTTCGCGACTATAGACACGCTTCATCGATGATTTTCATCGACACTAACAACCTAACCTAATTTAACCTAAGCCTAATTTAACCAAACTAAAAAAAGCAGTTGATAAAATTTCATATCGACGAAATATGGTTCGATCGACAATCGAAAGAGGGCGTTCGAGAAGCGAAACCAAAAGCTCGCGTAGAGTTCGACTACGCTTCGACTACATCGTAGTCTGTACGCAGGCATCGACTTTCGAGAGCATCTTCTTAACCGGAATGAAAATGAATGGCGATATATACAGAGCCAAATACCAAAATACCAACCAACCAATTGCGTTTTGTAACATTCGTGTATGATAGGAATGACAGTAGAGGTTAAAATGTTGGAAAGATAATCCTCCCCCTTCAAAACTGACAATGTAATTTCCGTTGCTGAGATAACGTTTCCCCTCCCTGGAAACTCAAAGGTAGCCACTTCATTCTATATATATATACAGTATATATATATATATATATATATATATATATATATATATATAGAGAGAGAGAGAGAGAGAGAGAGAGAGAGAGAGAGAGAGAGAGAGAGAGAGAGAGAGAGAGAGAGAGAGAGAGAGAGATTTATAAATCGGCCAAAAATTTCTCAAATAAAATATTCACAATATTTTTAAGTTCACCGAATCCTACTTTGAAAAATATTAATGTAAATAATTGATTTTTTTTTCCGAGTGAACTATAAAACTTCTTTTTTTCTTTTTTTTTGTAACTTATGTTTTCATAAAAGAGAAAGATATAAAATGTACAAAAATATATTTTCATGTTTGAAAATAACATGAACTGAATTTTGATGAGAAAGCTATATATAAATATATGTATGTATGTTTGTTTTTGTATACCGTGTGTGTGTGTGTGTGTGTGTGTGTGTGTGTGTGTTTACAAAGAAATACTGAACGAACATCATCGCACTGATTAATTAAAATTTCCCACCAAAAAATACATAAAATTTACGAAGGTAATGAACAAAATACATTAATTGTAATACGTTTTCAAATGTTATATATATATATATATATATATATACACCTTTGGTAACCTTTGGTTAGCTTCCGCCCGAATTGTTCATTCTGACGAAGGTCAAGCTTTTCACTCCACCTTAGACCTACAGTTTAACGTGGAATCCGAACCACGCCCCATCAGCAGCACAGCGTCTTAACCACTAGGCCACCTAGGGTACCCATTTATCTACCAACCACTTTCTTTATTGTGTGGAAGGATGAACAGCTGAGTTTTGCTGGGCGCCGGCTGCCGTCGGGTCTCGAACCCAGGGCCGATGGATTCGTAGTCAGCGACGCTAACCACTACACCACCGAGGCGTATGTATATATATATATTATATATATATATATATATATATACAGAAGCAGTAGTAGTAGTAGGAAAGTATAGAACAGGCAAGGCTCTCCCTCCTCCATCAATTTTCTATGAGTAGTGACTATTGTAAAAGAAGATTTATAAGGAAAGTAGAAATTGCATCAGAGTTCATTCACACCATCTGTACACTTATCTCGTGTACCCAGTTACGAATTATGGAATAGTGAAAAATAAAGGATAGCATGAAACACTAATTTACACCATGCATTTTTTTAAAAGACTTATTTATTTGTTAATTAATTATAAACGAGAAGTAATCATTTCATCGCTGCATCATTTCTTCGATGAATGACGAGGCCATCGTGCTCAGAAACTTGCTTTTAAAAATTAATTATTTGCATTGCCATCTTTCGCTTTGGAATTACTTAGATAAGGGAGCACTGATCCAAAGGCACCTATAACCGGTCAGCACACGCCAATTTAAGAATTCCCACGAAAGTGTACATCAATGTGATTTCTCCCCTTTTTCAAGAATAAGATTTATCATTGTCCTTCGCATAGGAATTACTTGGCTAAGGAAGCACTGATCCAGAGGCAAATCCAGCTGGCCAACACCCTCCAATCTAAGAACTCCACAGACAGTGTGCATATGTGTAATTTTCTCCCCTTTTTTTTTACGAAACTTTGTTTCACACTATTTGAAACTCAAGTTCTACTCTAGCGAGGTAGCTTCCCTGAAGCTGAATATGTCTATTCGGTGGTCTTGACTCCTGAGAATTCCCATCAAGCTTCCTATCATCTGAGAACTCCCAGTTCTCTGAAATCAGACCAAACCAGCGACTCTTGTTACATTTATTGGCAAAGGTAACATTACTACTACTCTATCCTGACTAGCCCTCCCTGCAAGCAGGTCCCTTTCTGATGACGGAGAAAAAGGAAAGAACAAATGAAAAAAGTGGGGAGAGGAGTAGTTTCCCAAAATAATTTACTGCAATTCTCGAGAATCCCTATCTATTAGAAATACATAAATAAAAATAAAATAAAGTAAAACAAAGATATCCTAGAATTCCTAGTGCTCTGATATCAGATCCGACCAGCAGCCCCTCCAACTACATTTACAATCAAAAGGGAACATAACCATCCTCAACTTCACCCCAATCAATATTACTTAAGACCCTCCTTTGTAAGCTTCTTCGGAAGTTTCGACTCCTACAATGACAACATTCAGTGCTCTGTAACACTAGGTTAGGTTAGGTTAACTCAGGTTAACCTAACCTTAAACAAATCAGAGGGTGTGTAAAGGCTGAGAAAGCATAAAGACAACTTATTTGACTTCGAGTTTTTTAATTCAAATCCTAACACGGTGAAATTAAAACACATAACATCCGCCCCCGTACCTTAACACAAGCGAAAGTGATCTTTTCGGTTTGGCGAACTGCTACAGATTTTCACAAAACTTAGCAAATCAATTACTAACAAATTTTATCCTAAGGAAATGTCTAATTCCTAACGTAACTTAATCTAACCTAACCTACATTTCCTTAGAATAAAATTGTAAATAATTGATTTGTTAATTTTCGTAAAAATCTGTAGCAGTCCGCCAAACCAAAAAGACCAGCGAAAGTGATTAAATTGGGGTGGGGTGGGGAATATATATATATATATATATATATATATTATATATTATAATAATGTGTTCGATCTATTGGCTAAAAACTGGCACCGGCGAAAACGTGGGTGTTTATGATATACTGTATATATATATATATATATATATATATATATATATATATATATATATATATATATATATATAATATATATATATATAATATATATGCAAAGAAATCACAAAGAAACACGTGATCTTTTTAATAAGCAAAGAACCACAGGGAAAAGGAAAAGGAAACACGAAGTCCGAGCGCTTTCGTGATATATTCACATCTTCAAGGACAAGAAAGAAATAGACAGAATTTACAAAGTAAATGAGTTAAATACACAAGCGAAAAAATTCACCAATAGGCAACTCAATCTAAAAACAATAAAACGATCTAAAACTTCCCCAATAGATAACTTAATCTAAAGGCTACTAAATTATCGAATACATAAAAAACTATATAAAGGAAATTATACAATTAACATATACACACAAAATGCTGACAGTTATTAGAAATAGTATTTAATTAAAACAGGCAATTAAGTGGCAAGAATGCAGCAGTCTAAGGAAACAAAGGACATGGCGCAATCGTCAGCACGTGCTACTTCCAGAATATTCCGTTACCTATTGGGGAAGCGAAAATTTCCCCAATAGGCAACTCAATTTAAAAACAATGTAAAGATTTTTTTTTTTTCTCCCAATAGAAAACTTGCTCTAAATAATCCACCACCTTTCTAACAATATACGAGTCTAATTTGTAAAGCCCAGGGCTAATATTAAGAACAAAATCAGCATTATTCTTGATCACACTCGATTCAATTATATTTCTACTAACAATAGGTTTACTAAAACTTAATTTGGAGGCATTTTTCCAGTCAATGGGATGATTAGTATCTCTTACGTGAATGAAAATGGCGTTAGATTCCTGGCCGATTCTTATACTGTATTTATGCTGCTTAATACGTAATTCTAATGTCTTGCCAGTTTGACCAATGTAAAATTTATTACATATTGTGCATGGAATTTTATATACACAACCCTGTTCACTTAAAGGAGAGTTTTTAATCAATGAATTCTCAATTACATCTAAATTTCTGAACGCAATATTTACGTTAAAAGTCCTCAGCAGTTTCGGCAGATCAAGGAAATTTTCTTTAAATGGTAATGCTAAAACATTTTTTGTGGTATAAGGAAGTCTTGTCTTTTACCTCGTAGAAGGTTTTCTTTGCCATTTTTAAAGATTTATCTATGTAATTTTTTGGATATTTAAAATCAAACGCAATTTTATATATTTTACTAATTTCATCATCAATGAATGAACTCTGGGCTACAAATTCGTAAGCATCTTCGGAACAAACGTAAAACGAACCGTTTTTTCTACTTTGTTCTTAAGATGCTTACGAATTTGTAGCCCAGAGTTCATTGATGATGAAATTAGTAAAATATATAAAATTGCGTTTGATTTTAAATATCCAAAAAATTACATAGATAAATCTTTAAAAATGGCAAAGAAAACCTTATACGTATCAGGTCATGCCTTCCTCTCGATGATTATACCAGCAACATGTGGAAAAACAATTTCCATCTTCTTTTCATTTGTACAGTCACCCGTATCGTCAATTATGTGAATTCTAAATAAAAAATATTATTAACGTAAAATAACTATGAGAACGGACTTTTGATACACCTTATATATATATATATATATATATATATTATATATAGTGGACCTAGTTTTAGCCGTTTAAGGTGGTAATGATTTGATTGCATGCTAATGATTAATTGTTTATGAATGATAGGCTGGGTTAATAATTTACGATGTAAAGTATCACCAATTGAAAGTGGCTAATGGAGTAGGCCCACCATACTACTGGAAGCGACCGGAATGGCAGCGAGGGTCACCAGCTTGGATTACACCCAAGCAAATTAATGTTAAGGTTATAAAAAGTACCTTATTGTTTTGTATTTTATGAAAATAAAGCCGTTATTTATTCACGGTGGTACAACAATGAATTGACAGTAATTAATTGATAGCTTTACGTTATGCTTATGACACAGAGCTTAGCTAATAAGATGAAATGTTAATAGCTTAATTGACACGTAATAAATAATATACTCATTGATGGTATGTAAATAGCATGCAATATGGAACACTGAATGGGCCTAGTAAATGATATAAAGAATGCACGTGCGTTTGGTACACTGAATAGAATACGTGACACTGATTAAGTAGGCTAAATGATTGCATGGATGCACATAGAATAATTGATGCGGCCTAATAATAATGGATTGAAATGCTTGACAATGATTACACAAATATCATTTATATATAAGACTATTATGTGATGCTAAGTGATTGCGCCAAGAGAATATTTAGTTATCACATAAATATATGAATTGAACATAATAACGGATGATACGCGGAATTACGGTATTGAAATGATACTTGAATTGGATAATAGGCCTACTGCGTTCTTTCACAAGAGTCAGTTGGAACGCTTAATTAAACTTGGGGTATAGTCTACCGTTCGGTGGTAGGTTAATGTAGGCTTCACAAGAGTACTTAGCATAGGATGTACTTATCTTAACCGGGACGATGTAAACTCTGTTGAAGGTGGGTTGAAGAGGAACCTATTACCGTAGGCTCGAGTTGTCGCTGTCCGTTAAGCCTCTCGAGATGATGGAGATGCTTGATGTAGGCTTCGTAAAACGTAGGCCTGAGGTGGTGATGTTACTTCTCGAGGTGCAGGATGGCCTATAAATGATCTTGCAGGCGTAGGCCTGAGGTGCTGAATATATCTCGAGGATGGTAGAGAAACTTGAAGGCTGACCTTGTAAACCGTAGGCCCGAAGTGATTCTGGTTGGGCTTCGAAGGATTGCTTCTGCAGGCGGTCTGTAGAAGGTCTTACTTGATGATAAATCGTAGGCCTTGAACGAAGCAGCAGGCCGCTCCTCCGGCGGCCTGCCGGAGGGCGGTTGACGTGATGAGATCTGCTCGAGGAGGTGGGAAGCGAGTGTGTGTGTGAGTGAGTGAGAGTGAGTGTGAGTGGGTGCTCGCTTTTATACGTAATTCCTGTGACGTAGGACTTCGCGCCAAATCTTAAGAAGCCTCGCTCGCGCGTCCTTTTGTTATTAAGGGTTTGCGTTCGCGCATTTTGGGAAGAAACAGACGCTTTCATTGTTCTGAATCCGTGTTCACGTGTGTCTTCCAAGACTGTTTGATGATAGCGTGGAAGGAAAGGATTTGTCCGTCTAGTTGTTGATCTATTTCTTGTTGATCCGCTATATATATATATATATATATATATATATATATATATATGCACCTCGGTGGTGTAGTGGTTAGCGTCGCTGACTACAAATCCATCGGCCACGGGATCGAGACCTGGTGACGGCAGGCGGCGCGTAGCAAAATCCAGCTGTTCATCCTTCCCCACAATAAAGAAATTAGTTGGTAGATAAATGGGTACCTTGGGTAGCCTAGTGGTTAAGACGCTGGGCGGCTGGTGGGGCGTGGTTCGGATTCCACGTTAACCCTTTAAGCAACTGATTTTTTTGTAGGGTTAAGTTATGAATGCTTGTATTTGAAACGTTACCTTCAGTCCTTAAAGGGTTAAACTGTACGTCTAAGGTGGAGTGACAAGCTTGAACTTCGTCAGAATGAACAATTCGGGCGGAAGCAAAAACCAAACCAAGGTTATATACCTTAGTTAACCTTGGTTTAGCTTCATCGATTTGTAGTACCTGGTATTCCATACATTAAAACCAAGCTCACCCTCTCGTCTATTGTTAATTTCGCAGCCATCCCCTACCTAAAAGAAAAAAATAATAGGGTGTCCATAAATGATTACCCTGATTAAAGCATGCTATAACTTTTAAATAAACACTCGTATTCACAGTTTTAATCATAAGTAGATAAACATACAAAGTTTTGATACATAGTTAATGAACTTAATAAGCTTCCACATGTGCACCCCTAGTGGCACGTAAAATGTCTAAACGGTATTCACACTCACGCCACACATTTTCCAACATTTGTGGGTTAACTGTTGCAATTGCATCCGTAATGCGTTCTCGCAATGTCCTGATATCTGGAACAACTGTTGCATAAACCAAATTTTTAACATGACCCCAGAGAAAGAAATCCAGCGGGGTAATGTCTGGTGATCTTGGGGGCCATGGGATTGGCCCGTCCCTGCCAATCCATCGATTTGGAAATGTTGCGTCGAGAGTTTCACGAACAACATGCGCCCAATAAGGGGGTGCCCCATCTTGTTGGAAGATGACAGTTGGCTGCCTGTCCTGCAGCTGCGGGATGGCGTAATTGGTGAGCATATCCAGGTACACAGTTGCGGAAACAGTGTTCTCAGTGTTTCCACCGTCTCATCGGAAACTGATGGTCTACCACTGCTCTTTCTCTTTTCCACGTTTCCAGTTTCCAAGAATTTTTTCATCCACAACTTAATTAACTTCACATCAGGTGGATTCTTTCCATACTTTGTTCTGAACCTTCGCTGAACACCGACAGGAGATTTTGTTTCTGCAAGCCGCACAACACATTGTGCCTTCTCTGTCATAGACGCCATCTTAACTGAACAGCTACTACAGCGCTCCTAGCGGCGAATGCGGTAGACGAAACACACCAGCACAGAAACTCTATGCGTGTACGAGATCACCTGTAAAAAGAAAACGGATGTAAGATTCGTCATTAAAACATGAGAGCATACTGTTTTCAGGGTAAACATTTATGGACACCCTGTATTATAGTCAACACTGAAAATTCCTATGATGCGTGACTTTTGCGCCACCTTGTATATATGGTGTGTAATAATGCACTGTCGCGATGAAGTATGGAAAAGGAAACCACTCTTCAGGAAGACGTAAATTTTTATTTCTTAAAACCAATACAGTTTCGGCTCCTCGCGAGCCTTTCTCAATTGGTAATCAATTGAAAGGCTCGCGAGGAGCCGAAACTGTATTGGTGTTAAGAAATAAAAATTTACATCTTCTTGAAGAGTGGTTTTCTTCTCCACATACACACACACACACACACCACACACACACACACACACACACACAAATATATTATATATATATATATATATATATATATATATATATACTAATATACTAATAAACTAGAAGAAACGCAAAGGCATTTCACAGCCAAGATTGATGGCTGCAAAGAACTCAACTACTGGGAAAGACTACGTAAACTAAATCTGTAGTCACTGGAAAGAAGAAGAGAGAGGTACATCATAATCTACATATGGAAAATGATCGAAAAACTGGTACCAAACTTAAAACTAAATCCAATTACCATTCAAACAACACTGGAAAATAGGAAAGGCAGAATGTGTAGTGTTCCCAAATTAAAGGCACGACAAGGGACCTCCTCAACCCTGAAGGAAAATAGCTTGGTTGTCAGGGGGCCAAGACTTTTCAACCAGCTTCCTAAGGACCTCAGAAACGTAACGGGGGTCAAAGTTGAAGTCTTCAAGAAAAGACTGGATGCCTGGCTCAGGACAGTACCAGATGAGCCGGGCGTGCCTGGCTATGTACGGTGGAGAGCGCAAGAAAGCAACTCGCTCCTCCACCAGGCCAGACCTAGAGGCGGGGCCACCAGCTTGACCTCCGTGTGAAGAGAGACCAACGCACGAAACAACATAAGGTTCATAAGGTATATAATTGGTAATCAATTGATTACCAATTGAGAAGGGCTCGCGAGGAGCCGAAACTGTATTGGTGTTAAGAAATAAAAATTTGTCTTCTTGAAGAGTGGTTTCGTTCTCCATATATATATATATATATATATATATATATATATATATGGAGAGAGAGAGAGAGAGAGAGAGAGAGAGAGAGAGACTCGTGAGTATCATTACAAAAAAAAAGACATGAGCTATACCTAAAATGCATGCATGCATAACATTAAGTTGCCTTAAAAAATTGTACAAATAACATCGTATCTTTCAAAATCGAAATTTTAAAAAAATCCAAAATTTCTGAATGATTTATGGAAAAGGTACATGCCATCATTTAGAAACAAAAGGAAAAAAAAGCGAATTATATCCAAAAAGGTATCATTTTTAACGTAATTTGGCATCACGCGACATTATTCTATGATAGAACATAAAACATAAATATTATACCAATTATTTGAAGGAAACGAGTTACGGGAAATGAATAGATTGCAAAAGAAATGAGAAAACCTAATAAAGGATAATCCGGAAGTAGTATATTTTAGACCTAATAAAACACACACACACACACACACACACACACATATATATATATATATATACCAATTCACGAAGTTTTAATCCTTTCGATGGTATAAGAAGAGAGTTGGAGAGGCAAGATTCCTAATCCAGATCTGGATTGTTATCAGAAAGTGTATTTGTGAGGATCACTTTGTAATTGTCGATAAGTTTCCTTCGATATTGTTTCGGTAAAGTTTCCCTTCTCATTTCGACATCGCTCGAAATCGTCGAAAAGATTATGTTAACACCACACGTTTGGTGATGGAAATAAGTGGAAAGGCTATTGTATCTTATACAGTATATAAGACATCGTGTGTGACGTTACAGTGCCAGACCGTTGTGTCATCATATATATATATATATACAAGGTGTAACAAAAGTCCGTTCTCAGAGGGAAATAAGATATAACAGAAATGAAGAAGAAAATAGTTTTAACTACACATTACAAACAATACAATCAACTTACCAATTAATCCAGTACATGCTCAAATTGCATTCCATCTAGCCGTTGACACATTTCTACTAGTCTTTGTAAGCTGTTGGTTACGGTCTTGAAGTTTTTCCGCACTAATTATTAGTGATGGGACGATTAATCGGAATCGGAATCGAGAATCGGAATCGAGAATCGGAAGAATCGAGCATTTTTCAGGAATCGGAATCGGAATCGAGAGAATTGTACCATGATTTCCGATTCTTAAAACGATTCTTTAACTTTTAATTGAACCAGTTTTGCAATGTAAACTTTAAAATTTAAATGAAAGAGGATAACAAATTTTATTTTTATTGTATTGTAGCTATACATTAAAACATGTATATCCATGATGTGTAATCAAGAAGATTAAAATGAATTGTTACAACTTACAGTTGATTTTTATTTTTAAACCAATCTATTATAATTTATAATTTATATTACCATACTCATAATGTAAATAGTTAATCTTACCAGAGTAAAATATGACAATTTCCAGAAAAACAAGTTTAGAATTATATTTAAAAATATTGAGAATCGGAATCGGAATCGAGAATCGTATTGGAATCGAGACTTTTTAGTGGTATCGGAATCGGAATCGTTAAACATTTTGGTATCGTCCCATCACTACTAATTATGTTACACTGATCTGTATTTTTTTCTTTCAGCTGTTGGATCGTTCAAGGTCTTGACTCATAAACAACGGACTTTAAGTGGCCCCACAAGAAGTCAAGGGGGTCAAGTGCCACGTAATACATACAAACTCATCACGATCAATTCTGTTATGCAAATGAAAATCTTATTTCCATATAAGAACGGACTTTTGTTACACCGTGTGTGTATATATACCGAACGTTTTTAAATTCAATGAACCGTAATTACATACACAAAAAGAAAATACACGGTTGCCAATAGTTACGAGAATCAAACTACGAGTACATCCATAGTTAGTTCCTTGACAACCAATTCCATTAACCAAGTTCATTTTTCTGGTAACGACGTTTATTGGTTAATGTAACGATCTACATGGTTGAATCAACTATTTCGTATTGGTTATAAAAAATTAACCCTGTATTAGATTGGCGCAACCAAAAATTTCTCTTTCTGTATGATGGGACTGCTGTCGCACCAACACCAAGATTTACGTCGGGGCAAATGTTAAGCGAAATTGTGTGGGTAATAGTTGAATGGGAGACCGTCCTCCGCGTCCACATGATGTAACGACTCGTGCTTCGGATCCCACGTAAAGCTGTAGGTCCCCTCTGTTGAACGATATAAAATTATTAAGAATGGAATCGGTATTTTTTCAAACCCGAATTTTAAATGCGGCCATTTTTGGCGGACATCGAAATAACGCACACCATCTCCAAAAATATTTTACTTTTCCATAACTTCTTGGATTTATAGGTTTCAGTCCGGTTAGGGCATACAGTTGACCTAACCGGGCCTTCAATGGCAGACATCGGAATAACAATGAAGGCCTGGTTAGGTCAAGTGTATGGCCGGGTTTTTTTTTGTTTTTTTTAGGAAATTTTTTCAAAAATTTTTCAATTTTGTTTTCGAAAATGATGTGCGTTATTCCGATGTCTGCTCCATTTTTTCGTAACGACGTATAAAATAAGTTCAAACACAACAACAACAACAACAAGAACAATAATAATAATAATAATAATAATAATAATAATAATAATTACAATAATAATAATAACGTGGGGTTCAACTGTCATATTAAGAAAAAGTAGTAACATTCATAATTCTAACAACACATATACACAATGTGGCACTCTAAAATGAATGAAATAATAATAATAATAATAATAATAATAATAATAATAATTTTACACTAACTCTTAACTCCCCAAAAGTCATTAAAACAAAGAAATATAATCAAAAAAATTAAAAGAACACCACAAAATATTATTAAACAAAAACTTTTTGGAATTTACAAAAAGTATTTTTGTCTTCAAATGAGAAAATGTTGAATCAAAGAAAGAGATTTTTTGAGGTCTTGTTATAAAATTACAATTTAAATTAAATTTGAAATGTTAAAATGAGAAATTCAAACATGTTTTCACAAGAATCAAATTATTTTTCATCATGTTTATGTTGTTAAAGTGCTTCACTTCAAATAAGACAAAGCGTTCCAACGCCATGTTTGTAAGGTTAGTTTTGAGTTACGAGGGAATTAACATCTGATATTTAATTGTTTGTATTATATAACCTTGGTGGGGGGATAATGGGGGAGGGGGTATGCAACAAGGGTGGGGGTTAGCCCCCAAGTTGCATAAAGGGGGGGTGAGGCGGTTTTGGGGGGAGAGGGAGAATGACCTCCCCCCAAAGGGGTAACCTTAACGTGCCCTCGCCGTAGGCAAGTTTGCGAAGCACAAGCCCTGCTTGTGTGTGTGTATATATATATATATATATATATATTTCAACTGCAAAGAACAAGCAGTATAATTAACGTAAAGAACGACGCTTGTATAGGAGAACATCCCGCGCAAGATGAGGAGGGAGAACGAACAAATGAAAAAATGAGGTAACCACCCGGGAATCGAACCCGGGTGTAGTGGTTATCATATCTGACCGGCAATCGGAAGATCCCGGGTTCGATTCCCGGGTGGTTACCTCATTTTTTCATTTGTTCGTTCTCCCTCCTCATCTTGCGCGGAATGTTCTCCTATACAAGCGTCGTTCTTTACGTTGATATATATATATATAATTTTTTTTTCCAACCTTTCAAATGTTCTGTGCAATGATTCCTCACTTCACGAAGGTCAAGCTTGCCGCTCCTCCTCTCCAGTTGGCCTGGTGAAGTGGAGAGTTGGTTTCGTTTGCGGTCCACCTCACACAGTCAGATACGCCCGGTTCATCTGGGATTGTTCTGAGCCAGGCGTCTAATCTTCTTTTGAAGGTATCCACCGCAACACCACTCGTGTTCCTTAGTTCCTTGAGCAGCTGGTTAAACAATCTTGGTCCTCTCACAACAAAACTATTTTCCTTCAGGGTTGAGGATGTTCTCTGTCTAGCCTTTAATTTGGGAACACGACACATTCTTCCTTTTCTACTTTCCACTGTTATTTGCGAAGTTATAGGGTTCAGAGTAAGATTAGGGGTTAGTTCCTCCATTATTTTCAAAGTGTAAATAATGGTGTACCTTTCTCTTCTTCTTTCCAGTGAATATAAGTTTAATTCACGTAACCTCTTCCAGTAATTTAGTTCTTTGCATCCATTGAGCTTGGCCGTGAAGCTTCTCTGAATCCCTTCAAGTTGATTAATGTCTCCTTTTTTATATAGGGGTGTTAGGATCGAGCAGTATTCCAACTTGGAATATATATATACCCATCAGCAGCCCAGGGTCTTAACCACTAGGCCACTAGGGTACCCATTTATCTACCAACCACTTTCTTTATTGTGTAGAGAGGATGAACAGCTGGGTTTTGCTGCGTGCCGGCTGCCGTCGGGTCTCGAACCCGGGGCCGATGGATTCGTAGTCAACGACGCTAACCACTACACCACAAAATGGACTTAAAAAAATAATCTAAAAAATACAATGCTAAAATTTCAAAACCCAAATAGAGGGGATGGACTCCCTCTCCCCACTAAAAACAAACTCAAAAAACGAAAAAGAAAATCAGTCAATAAAATTTATGAATCCAAGCGGCAGACTTAATTACAAAATAAATTTAATTTCCCCCCCTTCCCCCCCCCCCCAGTAAAAAATCGCGCAGAAGAAGGTTGGGAGGGTACGATGGAAGTGCTAAGAGGGGTGTCAAAGTGGGGGGAATGCCAGAGGGCCAAAGGGAGTGCCAAAGAAAAATTTTAAAATTAATTGAAAATCGATAATCGTTCTTTGGAAATGAATGTTCCAGAAATAAATTCACGGTAAACAAACCGTATTATTTATATATATATATATATATATATATATATATATATGAGAACAGCGTTTTTGACAGTTTGAAAATGACATAAATAAGATTAAATCTGACATCATGTCTTGTGAAAATTTGCATTATTAGGTTTCAGAGACATTTTTTAAGACTTCTGTATACAATACACGTACAAATAAGGCCTACAAGTGTATATATATATATATATATATATATATATATATATATATATATAGTTACACGTCTTACTTCACTTCCTATATACTATTATCTCCCTCTCCTTACCTTCATTCAGCTTATCTATCTCTCTACCTAGCCTTTTTTTTTATCTCTATGAAAGTGGACATGGAGCGATGGACGCGAATATAATCGGAAGAAACAACGCCATGGCCCTTGTTAGAGAGAGGTACACACACCTTATGGTGTCTAGTTAAAATGGACGCAGGTGAGACCGCTTTGCGTACATGTCTATAACACACACACACACACACACACACACACACATATGCGCACGTACGTAGATACGAACTTAATAGGAAAATGGAAACGAAGACACACACACACATACAGAAATTAGCATCTGTGCAGCTCTCGGACAAACAACATGCAATATGTCCAATTTTTTTTTTTCAGCAATATTGATGAAAAGTGGACCAACCAAAGAGAGGAAGACAGGGAAAGAAAGCCGTGATAAATAGAAATATAATAAAACGATAAGTATGATACATACATATTTGCAAAACAAATAAGGAAATTTGTCTTTCTACGCGGTTTGGGTTAGCGGCTTCGTGTTATATATATATATATATAATATATTATATATATATTTGCCAGACCACCCGACACCTTATCATACAAATATTATTATATTTTACAGTATTTTTACAGATTATAAACTGTTCATTGTTGAAAAAAGACCCAAATTAGCGAGTTGCTTGAAGGAATGTCTCCAGAAATAGAATGTAAAAATTTTCATGAACGTATCTGAGTCAAATTTTAGGAAAATATACTCGAATTTTCCATCCGATTTTCCATCTGTTGCGACGCGACAGAATTGTAGGACGATGCTGGGGTTAAAGTTTATTCATCGACAATCAAATACGAACTGCGTCAGGAAGGGTTAAAATGGTTCGTTGCAATAAAAATGACTTTTAACGATAAAGGAAACGAAGAGGAGACATTAACATTGTCTAAAATCTATTACAACGAATTTTTTATTCCTTCCTACCGTAATTTAGGTCGGATTGCGGATAGGCCAACTTTGAACCCGGTACTTTCTTGCAGTTCTGCAACAACTTAGCTACTGGATTTATGTCTGTCACCTCGGCTGTTCAGTATCAAATTGTGGTCAAATTGATGGTCTTCCGCGTCTAGTTACATTGTAAGTTGTCTCGATGAAGTCTTGAACGCTCGTTCGAAAACGCTTCGCTTTTTCGCTAATATCCATAAATAGCTGACTGCATCGTTATTAGAGTATGCTTTTTTACCTAAAGCTAAATAGTGCGCTTCGGAGCCAAATTTGTTATGTGGAAGTAGAAAAACATATTACCAAATCACGAAAATTGGACCTAATATATTTTACAGAGTAAACTGTCAACATTTAAAGATTCGTTTCTAAACTTTTGCCAAAGAACACTGACGGAAGTATTTAAAACAAAAAAAAGCCGTGATTAAGAACTTCAACATACATTGAATAACGTAAAACCTGACAGAAAGTTCGAATAAAACTTCCTAAAATTTGATTGTGATATGCTGCGCCATAATCTAATATACTATTTCAGAAATGAAGCCTTATATATATATAGATAGATAGATATAAGCAAACAACCACAGGGAAAAGGAAACGAAGTCCGAGCGCTTTCGTGATGATGTGAATATATCATGAAAGCGCTTGGACTTCGTGTTTCCTTTTCCCTGGTTGTTTGCTTATTAATAAGATCACGTGTTATTCTGTGATTTTAGTGCATATATATATATATATATATATATATATATAATATATATATATAACAGTTGTTTTGCGCACACCTACAGGTCACTACAATTGGTGTAGAACAATGCGGTTTTCACCATTCGATGCGTCTTTTTATTGTGCACTGCCCATGCTAAAAAAAAATTCCTTAACATAATTCCTTCCCCCCTTTTAGGGGTACAGTTCTTCCCATGCCTGTACACGCATTTTTTTAATTTTTCATTTTTAATCATAATTTTGGCACAAAATAAGTCAATATTTACTAAACATTTAATATCATTCGATTCACAAAAGATTTATTTATCGATTCAATTTTAAAAAAGTATATATTTTTAAAATTCATAAAGAACTTTTTGCAAAAAACTAAAAACAAACATGCATTTTTAAAATGCAATGATTTTTATACAAAATATTTTGATATTTGTTATAATTTTAACATTTTTCGATTCACAAAAGATTTCTTTATCGATTCAATACAAAAAATCACAAAAGATTTCTTTATCGATTCAATACAAAAAATTACATAATTAAAACGGGCAATTTAAATAAACACGAGTTTAAAGTTAAACGAGCCACACTCGAAATTATTTACCGTGACTTTTGTGCGTTTTATTACTGTGGCTTTTGTACAAATAATTTTACGTATACACAAACAATATGATAGGATATTGATTTATCATTCTATTTTTTAGTTGTCATAGAAATACGTTAATTAAGTTATCTGATTAGATGCGTTTTTATAGTTGAAGATCATTTTTAGAAAATTATTTATTTTCCCCACTGTAAAATATAACAAAATTTCTATTAGGTATCCTAATATCATTATGCCTGTCGCTGTAAGAAAATAGCAATTATTTTCCATTTTATGAAAATTTCGGACCCCCTAGGCCTACAAAACCAATTTTCCCCTTTTCTTTATCAAAAATTGTTGATTTTCGGAAGTCTTTCGGTTATAAATTTGTACCAGTCTATTGTTTATCTATAATAATCTATATTATAATAAGAGAGCTGTCCGTCTGTCCGTCACACTTTCAGAAATTGTGAGAAAAAATTGTGAGAAAAAATTTCAGAAATTGTAAAAAAAATTCAGAAATTGTATTACGGGCGGCAATGTGAAGCTCAAGATTTTCATGACTGTGTTCTTTTCTGTAGTTTATCAATGGGGGAAGGGTGGGGGTGGGGGTAATGGGGGATGGGTGGGGTAATGGGGAGGGGTGGGGGTAATGGGGGAGGGGATTAGCCCCCAAGTTGTATGAATGGGGGTGAGGAGGTTTTGGGAGATACCAGATTCAGAAATGTTGACACAATGTGAAGCTCAAAATTTTCACGGCTGGGTTCTTTTTTTGTAGTTTAGCCTGTCTAACCGTCAGCGAAGCGGCGGGAACTGTACTAGTAATAATAATAATAATAATAATAATAATAATAATAAAAAGACGTGTGTGTGTGTGTGTGTGTGTGTGTGTGTTCCAGCCATCAGCCATAACTCCAAAATGGTAGCAGTTACAAACATGAAACTTCACACACATATTGATTAGGTCCTGAGGTTGTGCACGTGGGTGTTAATAAATTAAATAACTAATTTTAAAACATTAAATGACGTCATGAAGATCATTACGAAACCTATGGTAAAATTATTGAATACCCGGTTAGGTTCATTGAATGCCAGGTTAGGTCATCTGTACGCCCTTGACGATTGGTTAGGTTAAGTCGTGATATTTTCGTTGGCTTTAACGAAAATATCATGACTTAACCTAACCAATCGTCAAGGGTGTACAATTAATCTAATCGGGCATTCAGTTGACCTAACCGGCCATTTAATTAACCTAATCAGGCATCATTACTATTATAATTTAGCAAAAATGTGTCTGCCTGTCTGTCCGCAGAAAAAACTTTTACGTTTCTGAACCGATTTCGACCAAACTTCGTATGGTGGATGGGGGTGATGAGTAATGAACGAAAATATATGTGTGACCAGCCTCCCATCCCCACCACCACCACCAATTACTGGGCCCGAGGGCCCCCAGCACCGCGATAAAACTATAGAAAAGAACGCAGCAATGAAAATCTTGAGCTTCACATTGTGTCAATATTTGTAAAGCTTAAGATTTTCATGACTACAGTTTTATTGACCAAATAATTGAATCCCCAGTAATTAGGGGCCTGCGACCCCCCAATTACTGTCGGTTCAATTATTTGGTCAATAAAACTATAGAAAAGAACGCAGTCATGAAAATCTTGAGCTTCACATTGTGTCAATATTTGTAAAGCTTAAGATTTTCATGACTATAGTTTTATTGACCAAATAATTGAATCCCCAGTAATTAGGGGCCTGCGACCCCCCAATTACTGTCGGTTCAATTATTTGGTCAATAAAACTATAGAAAAGAACGCAGTCATGAAAATCTTGAGCTTCACATCCGAGTTCATCGTATCAAGATTTGTGAAGTTTTAGATTTTCATGGCTGCGTTCTTTTCTGTAGTTTTATTGACCGAATAATTGGTTCGCCAGTAATTGGAGGGCCACAGGCACCCCAATTACTGAGGCCCAAGGTGAGAGGAATGGGAACGATATCCAGATAAAGGGCTATTGATGTTCAAAATAAAATACGCCATAGGCCCAGAATTCGGTTTGGGTCGAAGGTCTGAAGCACCGCAGATCTAGCAAAATTGGCGCGTAGCGCCGATCTTTTGCTAGTTACATTCTATTTGTACAGACGCTCCTCTAAAGACAAACAAAACAGAATTCGGGTCTTATTTCCACGCAAAAGTGAATTATAACCAGTAAAATTGTTTACTCAATCCATATTCTTATTTATATGATAAAGTGTTGGGTAGTCTCTTCACTTATTTTAAGTCTGTTTATATTTAAACGTATATAAAAAAAATATCCCTATTGTCGAACATAGGCTACGTATAAGTAATTCCGAACATTTTTAAACAACTGAAATAAATCTCTAGCATTAAATGAACTAATACGCTCTTTAAAGATAAAAAACTGAGAACATTCAAATGAAAAGAAATAAAGCCCCGCAAAGTTACACGATATACATTAGATATACATTTTTCCGTTATTATTTACCTTTTTCTTCATACAAAACCCGTGAAGTAATTTCCATAAATTTTGCATCGTTCTTTCTTCTGTTAAATTCAAATTCATTTTTGGAACTAAATGAATTATGTATGGAAATAGAGAGAATAAAAATATATATATATATATATATATATTGGGATGAATTTCGCAATTACACAGCTGAAATTAATAAATGTTACACACCCACAGAGAAAAATAAAAAGTGATTGTACGGCCATTTGTGTATTCGTGGAAGGCTTTTGGGGTCGCTTTTTATTTTTCCTCCCTGTGCATGCGTAACACACACACACACACACACACAATATATATATATATATATATATATATATATATATATATATATTGTACCAGGGGTACCAAAAATGTCTCTATTTCTAAATACATGTTGTAAACTAAAAAGGGAATCTAGACACAAACACAATTGCAATAAGTAAGTAAAACATAGGAGTTTATTAAATTTAATTAACCAACATGTTCATTTAATCACCATTTCTTCTATCACAACATTCAACCTCACACAAATGGTTGACAATTTTTAGAAGTAGCTCAGCTGGGATGATGTTGACTACCTCACAGACTCTGGTCTTAAGGTCTTCAAAGCTTGGTAGAATAAATCCTGTCTTTTATGTAACCCCACAAAATAAAGTCAGGGGGGTGTGAGGTCAGGTGAATATATATATATAGGGCTATTCCACTGGCTCATGAAGGGAGATTAGTCGGCCAGAAAAATGCTTTCTCACAAAGTTGCGAGTTTCACAAACAATGTGTGGAGGTGCTCCATCCTGCTGAAACCACTGTGAATATTGGGTAATGCAGCCTTACTAGGCTATAGTCTATTGGTAGTGGTATCATCTTTTTCTAATTTCTACGAAATTAGAAAAAGTTGTTGCTTTGAGTATAAAATGGTGAAAGAACGGTTTTAATATACAATATTTACTAGTTATTAAGTTATGAAAGATTAGAAATGTATAGGTACAGTATATGCGGAATAAAAACCCCAATAATAAAATATACGTACAGTACAAAATAACAGAAAAATAAAAATAGGGACATATTTTTGGGACTATATATATATATATATATATATATATATATCAACTACAAACAACACACAGTATAATTAACGTAAAGAACGACGCTTGTATAGAAGAACATCCCGCGCAAGATGAGGAGGGAGAACGAACAAATGAAAAAATGAGGTAACCACCCGGGAATCGAACCCGGGATCTTCCGATTGCCGGTCAGATATGATAACCTCTACACCATGGGCCTCACTCGATCAGAAGTCGTAATTCTCCTACATACGCGCAGAAACCAATGCCCCGAGGGGGCACCTCCCGCATGCCGCACATATATACATTTCAACTGCAAACAACACACAGTATAATTAACGTAAAGAATGACACTTGTATATATATATATATATATATCAGGTCATCCCATAAGTAATGTCGTTTTTTAGATCGGAATTTGAAGGACAAAAAAAAACTCGACTGAAACTTTTTAATCTAGTATATATTTTCCATCGGAATCAATGATACTCTGCCAACGTCCTACAAGCTTTTCAATGCCATGTTTATAAAATTCAGGCGGTTTTGAGGCAAAAACCGTACAAAGACTGGTGTGCAGGTCATCTAAAGAAGTATACTGTTTCTCGTCAAGATAGTTTTGCAGACTCCTGAAGAGATGATAATCTGAAGGCGCAAGGTCTGGAGAATATGGAGGATGTGGAAGTTTTTCCCACCCAAGCTCCTCAATTTTTGCAGAAGTGATCCGAGCGGTATGAGGACGTGCGTTGTCGTGGTGGAGCACGATTAACCAAAGAAGGTCTCTTTTCTTTTAGTGCAGTGTTCAATCGATCCAGTTGTTGACAGTAGACTTGAGCGGTGATTGTTTAGTTGTGTGGTAAGGTTTCAAAGTGTATTACACCACCTTTATCCCACCAAACACTAAGCAACACCTTCCGAGGGTGAAGATTTGGTTTTGGCTGTAGTGTCGCTGGTTCTCCGGCACAAACTCACTGTCGACGGCGCTTAACATTCTGGTACAGTATCCACTTTTCATCACCAGTCACTAAACGGTGCAAAAACGGATCTTGGGAGTTCACGGGAATGAAGAGCTGTGGTAATGTTTACCCGCACCCTCAGATTGTTGACCGACAATTCATGTGGCACCCATTTTCCTAACTTAGGCACTTTCCCGAGTTGTTGCAAATGTCGATGGATGGTGGACGGGGATGAATTAAGTTTCTGGGCCAATTCTTCGACAGTTGTTGAACAGTCTTCTTCAAGTGCGGCTAACAGCAGGTCATCATCAAACTCAGCAGGGCGTCCAGAGCGTGTTGCATCTGTCAAACAGCAGTCACCATTCCTAAACTTTTGAAACCATCTTTGACATTTCCTCACATGCAGAATATCGTTGTCATAAACGTCCCAAATGTTTCGCGTTGCTTCAGTAGCACTATTCCCTTTTTTGAACTCGTAAAGCATTATATGCCTGATATGTTCTTCTGATACCGCCATGTTTATGAGGGGTTCACATAAAGCAAAACACACGTCTACACTGGTGAAGGTCTGTAAAGTATGTAGCGAAACACGATAGATCTCCTCTTAGATATAACCTTCGGAAAATTTATGCTTAAACCGAGTAGGATTAGTTTAAACTTAATTTATCGTAAAAAACGACATTACTTATGGGATGACCCGAGATATATATATATATATATATATATATATACATATATATATATATATATATATATATATATGATGAATAAAACCACGAAGGAAAGGAAACACAAAATGGTGCTCAAGCGCTTTCGTCTACTGACATCCTCAGGAACACTGAAGTACATAAAAAGGTTAAGCCTATATATAGGTTACAGAAAGAAAAAAAGAAAAAATAAATAACATACATACACACACATATATATATATATATATATATATATATACATACATATCTATATATACAAATACATACATACATACATACATACATATATATACAATAAACAGAGAAGTAAAAATAAAAAAAATAAAAATTAAAACCTTAAAGTATTACCAGTGAGGCGTACAGATTTGTAAGGAAAAATATCGATTTTTAGCACAAGATCAAATGGATTATAAAAATACAAATTTATACTGGAACTCTGCCCGGGTTTTAACACACTGCTGCCTATGGTCAGGTTTCGATATATATAAAAAAAAATAAAATGCAAATTAAAAGTTAATCGATTTTTAGCACAAGATCAAATGGATTATAAAAATACAAATTTATACTGGAACTCTGCCCGGGTTTTAACACACTGCTGCCTATGGTCAGGTTTCGATATATATAATTTGCATTTTATTTTTTTATATATATCGAAACCTGACCATAGGCAGCAGTGTGTTAAAACCCGGGCAGAGTTCCAGTATAAATTTGTATTTTTATAATCCATTTGATCTTGTGCTAAAAATCGATTAACTTTTAATTTGCATTTTATTTTTTTTTATATATCGAAACCTGACCATAGGCAGCAGTGTGTTAAAACCCGGGCAGAGTTCCAGTATAAATTTGTATTTTTATAATCCATTTGATCTTGTGCTAAAAATCGATATTTTTCCTTACAAATCTGTACGCCTCACTGGTAATCCTTTAAGGTTTTAATTTTTAATTTTTTTTTTTTACTTCTCTGTTTATTGTATATATATGTATGTATGTATGTATGTATGTATGTATTTGTATATATAGATATGTATGTATATATATATATATATATATATATGTGTGTGTGTGTATGTATGTTATTTATTTTTTCTTTTTTTCTTTCTGTAACCTATATATAGGCTTAACCTTTTTATGTACTTCAGTGTTCCTGAGGATGTCATTAGACGAAAGCGCTTGAGCACCATTTTGTGTTTCCTTTCCTTCGTGGTTTTATTCATCATAAATATTTTTCACGTGTTACTTTCGTGAAATAATTTTCATATATATATATATATAAAATGAAGGTAAAAATTTCCATCTAACCTAAACCTCATTCCAAATAATCACTATGCACTATATATAATTCCAGGCTTAAAACAAACTACAAAATCATGTTTATTCATGTTAAAAGAAATGATGTTGAAGACGATGATGATGATGAAGAGGACTAAAAACTTTTAATAAACCAGGACCTGCAACAAATCCCGTATAAGGAAAATTCCCATTTGTTGTTTCATTTTCCATTCGAGAAAACTGACTTTAATCCGAGCTAATAAATTAGACTTCTCATTTTACTAATGAGCGAACTCCGTTTCAAGTCGTTTATACATTAAGATTTCCCTCTTGCGGGATTTATACCTCATTCGATTCAAGACTTCAGCTTAATAAACAAAACTATGGAACGAATTCATATTCGCTTCATATATACGCGTACAAACAGATATACATGCGTGCGCGCGCGCGCGCACACACACACACACACATCTGCATATACTGAACATACATATTTAAGATTCATGGAATTGATGTTTAACCACAGACCATTCGACTTTTGTTCACATCTCTAATGGAATCAGAAGACAATTTTATGTTGTAGATACGAAACACACTACACAGAAAAATACTTTTGGGTTACAACCAATACATGGTTTTTAACTATTCGACAACGAATCCAAAATGTTCAATTCAACCGTAAGAGATTACGCAAACTATTTAAGTTGGTTAACAAAATAAAATATAAGCATGGTTCGTGGAAATATCTCTTGATTTAAAAATAGTTGACACTTAAACCATGCATATGTTTATTGTAACCGCGTTTCTTTTTTCTAGATAGGTATCTTCAAAATTGTGGGTATCCTGAAAGTGTGTACTCTTATACCCAGTGGAAATGCACTGAAATTCTTAACGCGATGGCAAATAGCGTACATTTATTTATGGAACCATATCGAATATTCAAAATATTTCCAATTCAGAGAACGTACATGTAATGTAATTCCCATTGGGTACAGATTTTCGGGCACCACTGCACCGTGCAAACAATACAATACTTACTCCATTGATGATAAAAGCCCTTGTGCGTAAAACAACATTAATTTAATTCCATGTAGAGAGAAGCATCCAAAGTCTAAATATTAAATAGTCTCTCCACACTTGTATGCGACACTTTATTATACCCTTTTGAGAAATTCAAACCTCGAAATTTTGAGCCCAGTAAAGCCTAAACCTTAAAGGGCAAATTAAATAAAATAGTCCAATTTCACAATTATTTATTTTGTTAAAACTGGATGGCTGCTTGGCTTTCACTCATCGATCCAGGTCATCCCACACTAACTCGATGGGGTTCAGATCCGGGGACTGTGCTGGCCATTCTATAACTGTGAGCTGACGTTGCCGTTCTTTCTGCTTCAAGTAATTTTGACACAGCTTGGAAGGGTGTTTAGGATCGTTGTCTTGTTGCATTATGAACTGTTGGTCAACTAGTCGCGGTCCAGATGGGATGGCATAGCGCTGTAGAATGCTGTGATAGCCACGTTGGTTCAGTATTCCAGTGACTTTGTAGAGCTCTCCAACTTGCTCCCCTGCAAAACATTCCCAGACCATCACACTTTCTCCACCGTGCTTCACTGTTGGCACAACACACTGCTGTGTCATTCTTTCATCCGCTCTGCGCTGCACAAATACTCTGCGTTTGGATCCAAAAACTTCGAACTTTGATTCGTCATTCCAAAGGACAAATTTCCACTGCTCAACAGCAGTCCATGTTTGGTGTTTTTTAGCCCAGGCTAGCCTTTTCTTTTTGTTCTGGAGTCTCAGCATTGGTTTCTTTGCTACAGTTCGTCCTTTTAATCCTGCCTCTCTTAGTCTTCTCTGAACAGTTGATGTTGAAACTGTTGTACTTCTGGAGTTGTTCAGCTGGGCTTTGATTTCAGGTGCTGCGAGGCGTCTGTTGCGCAGACTGGGGACTCGGATATACTTGTCCTCTGAGTCTGTTGTGGTTCTTGGTCGCCCTGACATTTTTATGTCCTTATTTTGACCAGTTTCTTCGTACAGTTTAATGGCACAAGCAACCACATTCACAGAAACTTAATTTTTTTGCAATTTGCCTCAGTGATTGGCCCTCATTTCTCAAAGTTACAATCGACTGTCTTTTTTCTGTTGTTAACTGAGCTTTGGCACTCATTTTTGCTTTTTGAAACACAGAAATATACCTCAAACTACACAGTTAGCTCCTCTGCAAGGATTTTATATGTAAAGACCTGCAGCGCATGTTAATAAGTGAACACATGTATTAATATACTCCTGAAGAAACACACTACCCCAGTAAAGACTTTTAAACTGTTTTTGGACCTTTGTGCAGAGCTAATGGCATTAATTTTAGGTTGCATGCTAGAAGTAAATTAACACACTTTGAAGGCTATTTTCAAGAAGCTTCTGTGTTACAACACACTGCATAGGGCAGATGCACTGAAGCATACAATATGAAAGCCAGGTAAGCAAATTCATCTCTAGTACCTGTTAAGTTTACATTTGAAGTTTATGTCATGAGCTAAGCAGCAAAACATTGGAAATTAGTAGGTGTACTTAAACTTTTGACTGGTAGTGTATATATATATATATATATACACACACGAAGAGTATGTTAATTTTCATAAATATTTTTCGGTAAAAATAACTTAAGTTCATGATATAAGCCATCTTCAACGCAGAATTTAAACAATGTTTTTGAAGGTGGCACGCGCGATTTGACAGCTTCACTTTCTTAAATAAACTGGAGAAAACAACCGCAAATGAAAAATATCCACAATGAAGAAGAACCAAGAACACTTTCCAACTGCGGAACAGCAATTTAACTCGCGACAAGATGGAGTATCTGCTGACAGGTATAAAAGACAGGTTTAGACAGAGAGAGAATGGAAATAACAGTCGTTTTTAGCTAAACAAATAAATTACACTGCGACACTACTATCTGTATTACTAAGATAAGAAACTAGACAGAAATTAGTTTTTAGTTATATTCACATACAAACAAAGGTGTCCGAAAAGTTTGTACCCATTGGGAATTACATTGCTTTGAATTTTAACACACACACACACACACATATATATATAATATATATATATAGGTATAATATTTTATATATATATATATATATATATATATATATATATATATATATATATATATATATATATATGCTGCAAACCACAAGGAAAAAGAAAACGATTCCAAGGCCTTTCGTGTATTCAGAGCTACACCTCGTCAGGGCATGAAGAGAGAAGGCAAGATGTCCATAAATATATACAACGTAGCGGAAACCAAAACAATTAGCACATACTTATAAGAGTTAATGAGAGGCAAAAGGAATTTTAACAAGATATTGTCAATTTTATACATTCCCGCACTGTTATTGAAATTGTTTTTAAAATGGATAAATGCACATTCTAGAATATTTCTTTCTATTATAGCTCTGTTTTCAACAAGGGCTTTAGAACTATCCCACTTGATGCTATGATTACATCTATACATATGGTTAAACAAAGCATTGGAATTATTAGCAGTTCCCCACGCATATTTATGCTATTTTACCCGAATATCTAACGTTTTACCCGTTTGGCTTATATATTACTGAGTTACATTGTGTACATCCGATCGAATACACACAACCAACAACATTATCCGAGCTATTCTTTATTAGGCATGATTTAACAGTATTATTATACTTAAAGACTACATTGATGTCAATTGCTTTAAGTAAAGTCGGAAGATATTGAGGATCAATCCCAGAATAGGCACCTGAAATCATTTTTAGGTGCTTAATCTGGGATTGAGGCAAAACACAGGTGCTTAATCTGGGATTGAGGAGAAAAAAATGTAAACAGTTTTTAGAGATATAATTTCATTGTTTTTATCAATATTTGAAAAAATCAACTCTAACCTAACCTAACCTAACCTAACCTAACCTAACCTAACCTGACCTAACCTAATCTTTTGCTATATCTTCTGCTTTTTTGGTTAGTTTTGCTATTCTTACCAGTTTGATTTTTACCTGATTTTCACATTTAATATTTTATTAATATTATAATATCTAAAATTTTTCTTTATTCATTAAACCACTTTAAACCTTTTATAACTTTGCCTTTATTACATTTGTAATAAACTTTGTATAAACAATAAATTGTGTAATCATCAGGTTTTTTTTATTTAATTCCTTGCAAGGTGCCTATTCTGGGATTGAGGTTGAACGCAGGTGCTTCATCTGGGATTGAGGTACATCAGGTGCCTATTCTGGGATTGACCCGATATGGAAAATTAACATGGTAAGGTAGGCTAAGGATATTTTTACGCTCAAATTCCTTTACAATTACATTATTATAATACCTATTCTTGGCTTTCCTAAGACAGTTATCTAAAAATGAAATAGGATAACATAATTTAGTACCAATATTCATGATATTGCATAACTCGGAATCTAAAAATTCAGGACTGACAACTCTCAATGCTCTAAGAAACATAGCAGAGAAAATAGAGGATTTAATCGAGGGATGATGGTCAGAATAAAAATGCACATAAGAGTTATTATTAGTAGGCTTGCGATAGACTTCAAATTTAAACTGATTAGAGCATCTCCAAATTTTTAGATCCAGAAAAGATAGGCTTCCATCATTTTCTTTTTCAACTGTGAACTTTATAGATGGGACTAAATTGTTGAGCCTACCAAGAAATAAGTCAACATCCAAATTATTAGGCCAAAGGCATAAAATATCATCTATACACCTGTACCAAACCAGGTTAAAATTAACAATCGTAGGCAAAATTCTACTTTCAAAAATTTTCATATTAAATTAGCTAGTACAGGTCGTTTGGATTGGCGATGGGAAATCTCCTTAGATTCCGAGTTATGCAATATCATGAATATTGGTACTAAATTCTGTTATCCTATTTCATTTTCAGATAACTGTCTTAGGAAAGCCAAGAATAGGTATTATAATAATGTAATTGTAAAGGAATTTGAGCGTAAAAATATCCTTAGCCTACCTTACCATGTTAATTTTCAATATCTTCCGACTTTACTTAAAGCAATTGGCATCAATGTAGTCTTTAAGTATAATAATACTGTTAAATCACGCCTAATAAAGAATAAAATAGTTCTAAAGCGCTTGTTGAAAACAGAGATATAATAGAAAGAAATATTCTAGAATGTGCATTTATCCATTTTAAAAATAATTTCAATAACAGTGTGGGAATGTATAAAATTGACAATATCTTGTTAAAATTCCTTTTGCCTCTCATTAACTCTTATTAAGTATGTGCTAATTGTTTTGGTTTCCGCTACGTTGTATATATTTATGGCATCTTGCCTTCTCTCTTCATTCCCTGACGAGGTGTAGCTCTGAATACACGAAAGGCCTTGGAATCGTTTTTCTTTTTCCTTGTGGATTTGACGACGAAATGTCAACTTCGGGAGCTTTTGCCGAGGTCATTCCCAGTCAAAAACTTCATATGAACATAGGTCCGATTCTTAACGGTTATGGAGCTATGGATGTTTGAATTTCAAGCATGCGCATGCGTGACCTTGAACAGAATTGACAGTTACTTACCGAACCGAACTAACTACGCAGTAGTGTTGTGTTTCACAGCATGCAGTTGTTTTGTGCGTTCAGTATGCTTTTTACGTTTTCAAATGCCGAATATGCCGATATAGTGTATGTTTACGGATTTTGCGATGAAAATACTACTACTGCTGTCGCTGAATACCAGCGACGTTTTCCAAATCGAAGAATTCCGGATCGACGATTGTTTAGCAACGTTTTCTGGAGATTGCGAGAGAGCGGTTCATTTCCTAGCGTTACTATTTTATCTGAGCGTCCGGTACAACGAGATGTGGCTGAACAAACAAACATTATTCAGATGGTACAGGGGAGTCCTCATGTTAGTACGCGAAGGATTTCCACACGTCTTAGAGTTCCTCAAACGAGAGTATGTAGAACGTTACACGAAGAAAGCATGTATCCATACCACGTACAACGTGTTCAGCACCTCCAACCTGGGGATCGTGCCCAACGGCTGGAATTTTGTAATTGGCTCAGTGTGGCTCACTGCCGATCGACAATTGCATCGATACGTCTTTTTCTGTGATGAGGCTCAATTTATCCGGGATGGTGTCAACAACACTCGCAATTCACATGTGTGGTCAGAAATGAATCCTCATGCCATTGTGGAAAGTAATTTTCAACATCGGCTCAGAGTCACTGTGTGGTGTGGTATTCTCTACGGTCAGCTGATTGGTCCGTTTATCTTCTAAGGTGATCTTACAGGTGACATTCATCTACGATTTCTGCAAGACGAACTGCCACCACTGTTAGAAGTTGTACCTTTGGCAACACGATTGCTATGTATTTCCAGCAAGACGGAGCTCCTCCCCATTTTAGCCGTGCAGTGAGAACGCATCTCGATGATCGATTCCCTGGTCGATGGATCGGTCGTGATGGTGCACAAAATTGGCCACCCAGGTCTCCGGACCTAACCCCTCTAGATTTTTATCTGTGGGGCCGCATGAAAGAGCTGGTGTACCAGAGAAAAGTGGAAACACGAGATGCATTGCTCCGTCGCTTTTTCGATGCTGCAGCCCTCATAAAGAACAATCGTAATGGACTAATAATGCGAGCTACACGCACGATTCACAGACGAGCCGCGATGTGTATTGAAGCCGAGGGTAGTCATTTTGAACAGTTATTGTAAATTTATGAATAAAAACTTTAGCAGCTTTTGTTCGCTTATTCTTATTTTTAAACATTCAAACATCCATAGCTCCATAACCGTTAAAAATCGGACCTATGTTCATATGAGGTTTTTGACTGGGAATGACCTCGGCTATAAGCTCCCGAAGTTATGACATTTCGTCGTGACACACCCTTATATAATATTATATATATATATATATATATATATATATATATATATATATATATATATATATATTAGGCCGTTTCGAAAAATCGAAATTTATGATGGCTCAACGCACACATACTAAAAAAGTAATATGTCATGAATAAAGACTTCCTGCAAAATATTAAGACAAGAGCTTATTGTTATCCCACCCCTCAATGCATATCTATTTTACCCCTCATGAGAAAATTTTCATTTTTCTGGCAAATATATTTATTTATTTTGTGATGTCCTCTTAAATTTGGTATATAAAATTCATAAATAAAATTGGAAGATAAGTAGGTCATTTTCAGGAATGGTCCAGTAACCCCCCTATATTCTTTAGAGAGAATTCTAGAAAATTCTTCCTTCAGGATAACTATTCTAGAATTTCCATTTTTTCCCTTTATGGATTATATGATGTTTTATTTGCTTTTTCATCTATAATTACTAATATTTTCACAAGTTTACTGTTCTAGAAAGGTTACTTCATGTTACTTTACAACTTTCTTACAGTAATCAAGTCATAATATAATTTAGGTGAGTGATTAATGATTATATTATATTATTATTAAGACTAACAGGTGGTAAAACTTTTTCCCTCAGAATTATGGCAAAAACCAGAAACAAGTGTGAAGTTTGGTTGGTCGGATAAGTGCTGGAAGAGGGTTTTTCTGAGAAGCAGCTTCCAACTAACACTGATGTCCTTAAACGTCTTTTTTATCACATTAAGGTGGGAAAGCAAAATGTCTCTGTAGCTTGCGCAACTGTAGCCAACGAAGTTATTGCTATGTGGGAAAAAGCCTCCTCAATTACATCCCACAAGCCTTATATTGTCTCAAAGCTTAAAAGGCTTTACAATAAGCATGAAGGGCTGGTCAAGAACCGAACTCGACGAACTCCTACCCAAGAGAAGAATGAAGCAGAATTTGTCACCAGCTTAAAGAAGCTTTTCGATGTAGCTCATTCAGAAGTGGAAACAGAAATAAAATTGCAGGAGGATAAAGATTTTCTTAAGGATCAAAGGAACGATCGGAAAATGATTATGGGTCCAGAAGACAAGGAGTTTTCAAGAAAGGCAAAAGCACGACAGATAAGCATGGAAAGAATGGAAAAACTTCGCAGGAAATCAAAGGAAGAAATGAGGCAATTGACAAAGGTTGTGGATCTCAACCAATGTGAAAATTCCGGTTCAGGAGGAAGTGAAGAATCATCTGGTGATGAATTGTTCTACAGAGCACTCTCATCATCATCTTCAAAAAAGAAGCTTGAACCAGGTGTAATTGTTAGGGATAAAAGTTCTTGGCTGCTCTGGACCGCACTGGAACATCTGCAAGAGAGCTGCTATGCACATTGTGGCACCTGCCCTTTCAGCTTCTGGAGTGGAAATTGAAGAGATCACACTTTCATCATCCTCTATCTACAGGTCTCGGCGATCAACACGGATGCAGATGGAGAAGACATTAAAGCCAGTTTCCAACCAAATACCCCTTTAATAATTCATTTTGATGGAAAGCTTCTTCCATCCATGCATGGGGGTAAGATTGATGTAATGCCCATTGTTGTGACTGGTGCAGGCGAATTAGAAAAAATTACTGTCTATTCCAAAGCTTATTTCTGGAACGGGAGAAGAAATGGGGAGAGCAGTTTTAGATGTCTTGAAGCAATGGCCACAAGTAAATGAGTGGGTAGCAGGCCTTTGTTTTGATACTACTGCAAGCAATACAGGTATCCATGCTGGGGCTTGTACCATCATCCAAAAGGCCCTTCAGAGATCACTTCTTTTTCTGGCATGCCGCCACCATATCCACGAGCTTCTTATCACTGCAGTTTTTGACATGTTTTTCTCTTCTTCGGGTCCACAAATTCCCTTATTCAATCGATTCAGAGATTGTTGGGATAACATTGATCAGCAGAATTACAAGCCCTATGAACCCAATGATCTCACCTCAGAATCTTTAGATCATTGGATCTTGAAGCACAGAGACAAGCTTATTTCTTTCATCAACTCCAAACTTCAAGAGGGCCACACTCGAGGTGACTACAGGGAATACTTAGAACTTGCACTTATCTTCCTTGGTTGTCCAATGCCTAAAACAAATAAAGGCTCTGATAGCAGATTCCACTACCCAGGAACTTACAGCAGAGCTAGATGGATGGGAAAGGGCATCTATTCCTTAAAAATTTACTTATTTAGGAACCAATTCCTTCTCACCCCTCATGAAAAACAAGCTCTGATACGAATAAACGCCTTTTCAGTGACAGTTTATCTTCAAGCTTGGTATACATCTCCAGTTGGAATTGATGCTCCAGCAAATGATTTGGCCCTCCTCAAGATGCTACATATCTACAAGATCCAGGTTGATAAGGAAGTGGGTGCTACAGCCCTCAAAAAACTTCAGAACCATGGTTGGTACTTGAGTGAGGATCTTGTAGGATTTGGCTTTTTCTCAAACCTCGTGACTGAAGATGATAAGGTTCTAATGCTCCACAACCTTAACCACGCGCCTCCTCGAAAAGTGAGGGCAAGAAAGGTGGACCCCCGAATGTTGCAAAACCCCAATGACTTAAAGATTACCAGTTTTGTCACAACTCAAACACAAGACTTCTTCAAGTGTTTGAAAAAAGAAATTCCCAAGGAACTTGAAGACATTGAGGAGCACCGTAATCGGGTCATGGCAGTCAAAGTAATCAACGACTGTGCTGAACGAGGAGTCAAACTGGCTACAGAGTTTAATGAGAAGCTCACAAAGAGTGAGGAAGAGAGACAACTGGCCTTTCAAATCATTGAAAATCAGAGAAAGGAGGTCCCTCAGCCACTGAAATCCCTATATTCTTAATCAATATATGTCTTAAATAGAATTTAAGTCGCTTTGTTTTAAACATATTTTTCGTTCAGTCTTATATTTGCTCTAATTATCCATTAATGTAAAAGAAGTGCCATCTGAGGGGTGCCTTTTTATCATTCAAATAAAATGATATTTTGTCTATTTGTTTTTCTTCCTTTATATAAAAAAAAAAAGTGTGTGCGTTTATCAAAATTCAATTTGAAAAATTACCATATAATCGTGAAACGGTCTAATATATATATATATATACAGGGTGGGCCGTAAGTTTCCATACATAGGAAAAATTAAACGTTTGTTTTTATGTTTCAGATACCCTAAGAATATGCGTTTGACGAAAGAGCAACGAATTGAAATCATACTGATGGCTGGGTCGGGAAGCAGTCGCATGGTTGCAATGAACTTTAACAGACATGGAACGAACATCACACACGACACTGTGGCAAAACTTATTAACAAGTTTCAGAAAACTGGAAATGTTGCAGATCAACCGCGAAGTGGTCCAAGACGTACAGCCACCGATGAAGACACAACAGCTACGATACTTACAGCGCTTACACGGAGTCCCAGAAAAAGTACACGACGGTTGTCTGCAGAAAGTGGTGTCAGCAGATCGAGTATCAGGCGCATTTTGAAAGCAAACAAATGGCATCCATACAAATTGCATATGGCACAGCATTTGAGTGAAGACGACCCGGATAGACGGATGGAATTCTGTGAATGGGCATTAACCAAAGTGAACGAGGATGCAAACTTTTCAACTAAGATCTTGTTTACTGATGAAGCAAATTTTTACGTCAATGGAGAGGTTAATCGGCAAAACATACGTTATTGGAGTAATGCTAACCCTAACTGGCTGAGTCCGACGAAGATGCAAGGTGCCGGTAAAGTGATGGTGTGGGCCGGGATATGGGGTGACAGAATTATTGGACCAATTTTTGTCAGTGGAAATCTTAATGCCGAAAGGTATCTTAACATGTTGCAAGAAGAGATTTTCCAATCCCTGCTAAACGAGGAAGGTAACTTCCCAGTTTACTTCCAGCAAGATGGAGCTCCACCTCATTATGGTCTTCACGTGCGTCGGTATTTGGATCAGCAGCAGTTTCTGGATGCTTGGATTGGTCGGCGTGGTCCTGTGGAGTGGCCTCCCAGATCCCCAGATCTCACCCCCTTGATTTCTATCTTTGGGGGCACTTGAAGGCCATGGTGTATCAGGAAAAGATACGAGACATAAATCATCTAAAGGAACGTATCACCAACGCCATTACAAGCATAACGTCAACTGTGCTAATGCGTGTTCATCAACAGTGGGGAACACGTATTGAAATGTGTTTTCAAAACAATGGCAACCATGTAGAGCATATTATATAAATAAAAATGGTTGTCCATAAAAAAATGTTTATTTTTCCTATGTATGGAAACTTACGGCCCACCCTGTAATATATATATATATTGATGCAAACCCACAAGGAAAAAGAAAAAGAATAATTCATTCAGTTCATGTGTTTAATTGTGAAATTCATCCCATATATAAATATATATAAATAATTTAATTTCGATAGAAAATAAACAAAATAAAATCGTTCTATTTATTCATTAATTTAATTTACGTATATTATTCACTTATTTACATACGAATATTTATTTATTTTTAAATAAATAAATAATACAATTGATTTGGTTCTTCTCTTGAGAAAGTTTTCTTTTATTTTCTTGACGGCATAAATTCACGATGAATAAAATATATAAATATATAATAAATATATAATAATTTAATATAAAGACAGTACATCTAAAGCCAAGTTCATTATCATATAACCTTGGTTTTACTTCCGCCCGAATTGTTCACTCTGACGAAGGTCGAGCTTGTTGCTCCACCTTAGACCTACAGCTTAACGTGGGATCCGAACCACAACGCACCACGGGCGGTCAGAAACTATAAAGTCCTTGCCCAGACTCGATCTCACGATCCGATCAGCAGCCCAGTGATTTAACAACCACTAGGTTGCTCAGGTACCCATTTATCTAACAACCCATTTTCATTATGTGGAAGGATGAACAGCTGGGTTAGCTGCGCGCCACCTGCCAGGAATCGAACCCGAGGCCGATGAATTCGTAGGCAGCGATGCTAACCACTACACCATCGAGGCGCATTATATATATATATATATATATATATATATATATATATATTAGTAACGAAATAGCAGAAATTTTGAATTTTTTATTAAAAATTTAAACTAAAAAACAGACTCGGAATTCCGTTCCAAAATCCGCCTGCCTATATATATATATATATATATATATATAATATATATAAAATGAAGCTTGTTAAAAGGTCTAACTGTCTTTAATTAATTCGGATGACAGGTATGGATCTCACTGCAATATGTTCAGCTCGGCAAATACAAGTAATAATTTTGGATTAAATTTAATGCCAAGAAATTAAAATTTAATTCGTTCGTGTATAAAATTTTTGGTAATTTTCATTTAAAATTCTAATTCAAATTTTATTTTTTCATTTTGCATATATCAAACACCATATATAAGCCGGAGACTACTTTTTTAAAATATAACTATTGTAATTATTACGAATATCATTATTTATACTGGTAATTTAGTAGGGTTTTAAAACGGCGAAGCCACTCTAAAATTAGCGTCCACGCATAGCGGGGAACCGGAAACAAGAAAGTTATTACGGTAATGGGCCTAATTTCGAAAATGTATTTCGGGAAAAAAATGTTTTATGGTAATATACCGAATAAGCCACGATGCTGCCATTAAGCTTCTGTTTACTTTAAATGAATTTTAACCTAAAAAAAAGAAGCGAAGTGTTGTAAAGGAAGGTTGTACAATTTTTTAGGAATAACAATAATATTAGAAGTATTGGAGAGTTGTTGAAAGTTCATACGGGTGTGTACTACCATCATAACATTGCCCATTACAATGTGTGTGTGTGTGTGTGTGTGTGTGTGTAAGGGCTACTTCTAAGACAATTTTAGTGGATGGATTAAAATAGGGTTGTTGTTGTTTTGTATTTGTATTTGATCACAAATAACACGCATCAAATCAAATGTATATGTTGATGCATATATACTCATAGGCTCATATATACTCATATATATGCTCTTATTTTATTTTAACCCACTCACTCAATTGTCTTACAAGTAGCCTTGGTATGTGTGTGTGTGGGGGGGGGAGGCAACTGAACATAAGAAGGTTAAGTGTGATAATTAACAGATGTCATATTTGTGTGACGTAACACTTTTGGTAGCTTGGAACATAAAAAAATTGTTAAAAAATAGAAATATTTTTATTGGCGGAAAAATTACACTGGGGAACAAATTTCAACTTTTTGTCTATTGAATTAGATTTGACAGTTAGTTCTAGGTAATTTGGGTGCGCTGAGCACGAATTTTTACTCGGTTTTGCTCTATCAGGTCCTGATTTTGCTCAACACCCCTCCTCTTTCGTCGTATTCATAAAAAGGTTTTTTTCTCAATACTCGCTGTCTTTTTGCAATTACACATTATGCAACTAGGTTTTTATCTAGGTATTTGTACCTATTGTTATGGTATTGTTGTATTATGTATATTTTTATATGTAACACCCTAAAAATATTTTAATTTTGTCATTTTTAACCCATTTTAATATTAGTAAATTAAGCTAAAAATATCATAGAATTCTAAAATTTTCTCGAGCGTTCCTGTTCTCTGTAGAGTATTCTAGAGGGACAACTAAAATATATAAAAGCGACTCGTTTCCAGAGTTAATCAGTCAATTCAATCAGTCAGTCAGTCAGTCAGTCAGTTGAGTTAGTTAATTAAGTTTGGGCATTAACATAATTTTGAATTGGCATATGATTTAGTGAGTAATTTTGTCATCGTGATTTAATATAGTTGATTTAATTAGACGTAATTTATACTGTACCTACTCATCCGTGTTTCTAGTTTAATTTCATAGATTGTAAGTACCTATTTCATAATAAGTACCTATTTAAACTAATTTTTGTGTTTATATTTCAGATTTTCTTAAATTTATATGAATTAAGGGCTTTAAATACCTTTACAAATTGGCAGAACAATCAAGCAATATGTCATCAAGCACTAGAAAGTTCAAATGCAAAAACAACCCTGATTCCTTCTGTTATATATGTGGAAATTTTACACTTCCACATCAACGAGCAAATATAACTGACTTCGTAAAAAGAGCTTACTTAGCTTATTTTGGCATAAAACTGGGGGACCAAGATAAATCGTGGGCTCCACATAAAGCCTGCACTATATGCATTGAAAGACTGCGACATTGGACGAAGGGTTCGGATTCAAAAATACCTTTTGGAGTTCCGATGGTAAGTTTATGATTTCATAAAACTACGTAATTTAATGACTAGTATACTGTAACTTACCTAAATGTAATTGTAACTTAGGTACATAAACAAAAATTTACAGAAAATGTTTATAAGAATCTCAAATATTGCATAAGGTTGAAACACATAGAAATGTTAAATGTTTGGGTGATAACTTTTGATAAAATTCATAAAAACAAGTCTCTCGTCGCTTTTGTTAACGCTTTACAATTTTTTTTCCATATCAGGTGTGGCGAGAGCCTACTAACCACGAGACCGATTGCTACCTTTGCTTTGTCAAGACTTCGGGCTTCACTAAGAAAAATAAACATTGTATCGAGTACCCAAATTTCGACACCGCGATACGACCTGTGCTACATTCAAATGAGATCCCCATTCCAAAAATTTAAGGGTCTGCCAACTCAAGAATTAGTTGAAGATGTTCCTGAAAATATTGTTATGCACTTTGAGGAGTCAGACACCGATTTTGACCCCAGCGTATTTGAAAGTCAAAACGATCCGCAAAAGTTTAACCAGGCCGAGTTGAATGATCTTGTAAGGGATCTAAATTTGCCAAAAAAGGCTGCGGAAATTTTAGCTTCAAGACTTAAAGAGAAAAACTTGCTTACTTCAAACACATACATTTCATTTTACAGAAAAGAGAAGAAGAACTTGTTAAATATTTTAGAACAGAGGATAGTTTAGTATATTGCTGCGACATAGTTGGTTTGTTAAAGAAGATGGGGGTTGAGTCTTACGATGCAAATGATTGGCGCTTGTTTTTAGACAGTTCGAAAAGAAGTCTTAAGTGTGTGTTGTTGCATAATGGCAATCTATACGGCTCGATACCGATTGGGCACTCAACAAAATTAAAGTATGAACATATAGAAAAGGTTTTAAATCTTATCAAATATAGGGAGCACGAGTGGATCATATGTGTTGACTTAAAAATGGTTAATTTTCTGCTAGGACAACAAGGAGGGTATACTAAATATCCCTGCTTCCTTTGCTTATGGGACAGCAGAGCCAAGGAAGAACATTATTTCAAACAAATCTGGCCAGCACGAACATCACTTACTGTCGGAGAAAAAAACGTAATTAATCCACCTTTAGTGAGCAGAGATAAAATCATATTTCCTCCTCTGCATATAAAACTAGGCCTCATTAAACAATATGTAAAAGCTTTAGATACGAACGGCGAGTGTTTCAAATACATAACTTCAAAATTTCCAAGTTTAAGTTATGAAAAAATCAAGGCGGGAATTTTCGACGGTCCACAAATAAGAACAATGATTAAAGACAGCAATTTTCCTAATGTCATGAATGAACGCGAAAAAAATGGCTGGTTCTCATTCGTGGACTTGATAGAAAACTTTTTAGGCAATTATAGGGCAGATAACTACGAAGAAATCGTAAAAAACTTTTAAGGGACTACAAAGAGTTAGGTTGCAATATGAGCATAAAAATGCATTTTTTGAATAGCCATCTTGACCAATTTCCAAGTAATTTAGGTGATGTAAGTGACGAACAAGGGGAGAGATTCCACCAAGATATCAAAATTATGGAGGAACGGTACCAAGGCCGCTGGGATTCCCACATGATGGCTGATTACTGCTGGTGCTTGAAAAGAGACCTGCCATCAACAAGCAAATACGCTAGAAAGTCTTACAAAAGAAAATTTTTGCCACAGTGAAAGCTTCATATCTGTTTGTTTTTTTATTTTAAGTCATTTCTATCGTTATAATGTAATTTTACTGTAGTTTGAACTGCTTGTATTCATGAAACTTGAAAAAAAAATTTAACACGACTTAATTTTTTAGTCCTAATTTGAAAAATCTGGAAAATGGCACATAGGCTGTCGACAAGAATCAGGACCTGATAGAGCCAAACCGAGTTGAAATTCGTATTCAGCGCACCCGAATTACCTAGAATCAAGTGTCAGATATCATTCAATAAAATACGTGTTGCCCAGTGTTATAGGTCAGTCGGAATTAGGTTAGGTTGGGTTAGGTTAGGCTCAAAGAACGTTTTTGTAAAGTTCCTAAATAGTGAGGAATTATTTAGGAACTTAACAAAAAAAACATCCTTCAAGCCCGCAATTGCGTGCAAGCCAATCATTACACCCTTCTCGGTTCGATGGCACTAAGATTAGTTTAAATTAGATTTGGTTAATTAGTTTTTTAGATATATGGATTTAAAAAATTTGGTACCTCGCTTATCCGGAGATGCGTACACGTGTGTGTGTGTGTGTGTGTGTGTGTGTGTGTGTGTGTGTGTGTGTGCAAAATTTCATATGCAACACCATAACTGTGGATTAATTCTTATATTGAAAATCCTGAACAGCGAAACAAAAATTAGAAATATAGTGTTTTACAAAACCCAAAAAGATCTCAAACTTAAATCTATTTTAAAAGCTTAAATCCTTTATCCTCAAAAACTCATGAACACCTCGGTCAGAACTTAAAAAAAAAACCTCCCCATTTTCACTCTTTGCGTTCTTAATCCTTTATTAGATTGGTCGGGTTTTAAATTGAATTTTAGCAATCAACCAGTAGAAAGGAGGAGGTTGAAGAAACATTTACCGTTAATCCCTATATAACGGAGACCAAGAAACAAATTTTTAAAAGGCAATATTATCAACTTTATCTTTTAAGCCCCTTTTCAAACTGCGAGAAAAGACGCAATTACCATAAAAGAACTTTTAACACGATCTTTATAACGTTAACAAAAAATTAGAACAAATTTTTTAAAAAATGGACAAAAAAAAAACTAAGTTGAGTTTATATACAAAGGAACAATGAATACACCGCTGAATTATCATGCTTTTCCAATTTCGGCAACTGCATTTAACGAGAAGAATTTTATATACCAGTTGATAACAAAAGAATACGATATAAAGTAATAAGAACTTTGCGTATATATATACAAAGTAGCGCAAAAGTCGCGCACCCTAGAAATTTTCAGTGCTGACTATAATATATTATTTTTTTTACTTTTCGGTAGGGGATGGCTGCGAAATTACAATAGACAAGAGGGTGATCTTGGTTTTAATGTATGAAATACCAGGTACTACGAGTCCAAATCGATAAATCGTTACAGAATTTAAATTCTGTACCGATTCATGGATTTGTAGTACGGTACCTGGTATTCCATACCTTAAAACCAAGCTCATCCTCTCGTCTATTGTCAATTTCGCAGCCATCCCCTACCTGAAAGAAAAAACACATATATATATATATAATATATATATATATATATATATATATACACACACATATATATACATACATATATATATATATATTATTATTATTATTATATAAATAAATAAAATTCAGAGCTGGGCACTTGCGGTTTTTTTTGCGGTACTGCGGTACTGCGGTACTACCGTGTTGGTCGGTACCGCGGAAAGTACCGCGGGAAATTTGAATGCGGTAGCGGTACTGCTGTACTTTCAGCGATCCTTTGCGGTACTGCGTTATGCGGTACCGGTTTGGTAGTGCGGTAGTAGTACCGCAGTACCGCAGTACCGCAAAAAAACGCGCAAAAAAACGCAAGTGCCCAGCTCTGAATAATAATAATAATAATAATAATAATAATATATATATATATATATATATATATATATATATATATATATATATAATTTAGGGTGACAACTTCTTATAGGGATAAAATTTGAAATTCAAAATAATTTGCCGGCCATTTGTCCAATGCTGCCACCCTATGAGGAAACACCGTAGACGAAATCTCATGGAATTCGGAAAGCATTTAGGGGTGCCTCGAGTCACATGAATGAAACTGTCGCGCGGAAGAAATTTCAAGAATGAACGAGTTTCGACAACGCTTCAAAAACAAAAATGTTTCGAGAATGCAAGTGTATTATATAATTTAATAGAATTGTTTCCTTTATTTCATACTATAGATTATGCAAATCGATTAATTTATTTCATTAAATTAAAATTTTCATAAATAAATCGTTAAATAATATGATGTGTATCAATCTTTGGATGATCAGCTTTTGGTGCTTCAAGTTCATTTTGCATACGACTGCCTGACTGAAAACAACGCTTAGAAGTTCTCTCCCGATTCTTTTAAGATATCTAAGGTAATATTTTTTATTTTGATACATTGATTATATTATTATTGGAAATTGTTCTAGAAAAGTTTCATTAATTGTTGGCATAGTTTGATGTTTAAATTATATAAATTTGGAACTGAATTTGATTTCCTATGATAATATACAGGGTGTCCCAGAATTAACTATCTATTTCAATGAAATCGGACAAATTTTTTAAAAACACACTTTTATTTATGTTTATCATGTTTAATATGTGTTAAAAATGTATAAATTTCTAAATTTTTTTCATAATTTTATTTTCATAATTTTTTCATTTTCTGGTCCAATGAAAGACCGTCTGAAGTCATAGAATGGCAAAGAGACTCTCCAAAAGTTAACGTGTGGCTTGGAATGACCAAATCCAAAATTTATGGCCCATTCTTCTTTGCGGAAGCAACTGTAACAGGTACCGTCTACCTTGATATGCTTCAGCAGTTTCTCGAACCACAGCTTCTTGATGATGGCATTCTTGATAATGTTGTGTTTCAACAAGATGGAGCACCATGTCATTATGCTCTAATTGTTCGAGAATACCTCAACAGATGCCTTCCGAATCGGTGGATTGGACGTGGAGGACCTCGACCTTGGCCTCCGCGTTCTCCGGATTTGACACCCCTGGATTTCTTTGCATGGGGTTTCATAAAAACAAAGGTTTATCGCCAAAAGATCAATGCTTCTTGTTGAAACACAACATTATCAAGAATGCCATCATCAAGAAGCTGTGGTTCGAGAAACTGCTGAAGCATATCAAGGTAGACGGTACCTGTTACAGTTGCTTCCGCAAAGAAGAATGGGCCATAAATTTTGGATTTGGTCATTCCAAGCCACACGTTAACTTTTGGAGAGTCTCTTTGCCATTCTATGACTTCAGACGGTCTTTCATTGGACCAGATAATGAAAAAATTATGAAAATAAAATTATGAAAAAAATTTAGAAATTTATACATTTTTAACACATATTAAACATGATAAACATAAATAAAAGTGTGTTTTTAAAAAATTTGTCCGATTTCATTGAAATAGATAGTTAATTCTGGGACACCCTGTATATACGAGTATATAAATATATATACAGGGCCGTCGAGAGGGTGGGTCAGGGGGGCCAGTGCCCCGGGGCCCGGGTGTCTGGGGGCCCGCAGGAGAATAAAAAAAATCGTAAAAAAATAAATAAGGATCATAATAATCATTAAGAAATTGTGACGTTTTTTTCATTCAGAGCTCCTTACATGTAATATCTGAGTATCCTAAAAGTCAACACTAAAATTCATCAATCTGACACATTTTTTCAAATGTAGCTTCCGTTCTCACGCTTTGTGGTATGATCGAAAGTAGCCAAGGTCAATAAACTTGAGAAATATTTAACCAAATCTCTCACTTGTGTTTTGGGTGTTGCACGAAGAGGTTTGAAACACTTGAACTATTGAATTACTTAATTTTTATAAAGTTAAATATTATATTATTAAAGTTATACATATATATATATATATATATATATATATATATATATATATATAGATATATATTAATAGATTTATTGCATATATATAATGCCTTGACACTTGGTGTGGGGGCCCGTAATGTTTGCTAGCCCTGGGGCCCGTTAATGGCTCTCGACGGCCCTGTATATATATATATTATATATATATATATATATATATATATATATATATATATATATATTGCAATATAAATGAGATCCTTAAAAATGGAATCATAATACGAAAAAAATTAATGCTTTGATTCTTATTTTAATTTAATATACGTTTCTTTTCTTTTCTTAGGCCCAATGGCGACTACCCGCACAGCGAGTCAAATTTGGCTCATTAGCCATCCCATACCCGAGATCAAGGGCGCACGGCTTCCTTCAACTGGAGACGTTTTACGCCTGTTTCTTCACTTTCACATAGAGCACAAGAAGACAGTGAACGACTCAGCGAAGGAGGTGGCATCATCAGTCATTGGTTACTGGGAGAAATCCCGGATACCTACCATCACAGAGAAGAGCATTGGTCGAAAAGTGGTAGATCTTTTTCTTACTTGGAAGCTTCTCCAGAAAAATCGTGCTCGCGCTACGGAAACCTAGCGGAAAAAAGAAGATGAGTTCCGTGATAATTTGGAAAATCTTTTCGATGTCGCCCCCCTAAAGCGATGGAACTTTTGACCATCGAAGAATCGAGCCTTCCTTATTGCTCAGCGAGAAAAAGGGAGGAGGGAGTAATGGGAGGAGTTGACAAGAAAATGGCTCATTCTGTCATGCGTCGGGAACAAACTGAAAGACGCCTAGCTCAGCACCAACCTCAAGCCAATATTACTTTTGAAAATATTGAGCTGGAATCTTCTTCTACGTCTGAAGCACCAAGTTCTGCGCCATCATCTGAAGACTCACCGCCCGCCTCTCCTGAAAAACGCAAGTGTTATGCTCGTGGCACTATCCAAGTCATCACTCCCGAATTGGCAAGTACATTGGATCGCACAGGAATCAGTCATCGTTCAGCACACCGGATTATCAACGCTACGGCTAGAAGCCTCGGCCATAACTCACAAAAACTCGCGCTCAACAATGAAACCATTAGAAAATCACGAGAAAGGCTCCGTTCGGCGACGGCAGAAAAGATTAAACAAAGGTTCACACCCAACGAAGTGCTCACTGTTCACTGGGACGGAAAAATTCTACCAGACGATGAAGGTGGTCGGTGTGACCGACTAGCCATTTTCGTAACCGGAGTTGATACCGAGAAGCTCTTGGGTGTACCTAAGCTGACATCAGGAACGGGTGAGGTCATCGCCTCGGTGGTACATGCTGCGCTCAAAGAATGGAATGTGTCAGAAAAGGTATCAGCTATGAGCTTCGACACTACAGCTTCAAATACTGGTTACTTGTCTGGGGCATGCGTAATTTTGGAGCAGAAACTCGGCCGCCGACTCTTATACCTTGCATGTCGCCATCACATCCTAGAACTTGTCGTTGAGAAGGCGTACATGGAATGCATGGGACCATCATCTGGTCCAGATATCCTCCTATTCTCCCGCTTCAAAGAGACGTGGAATACAATTTGCCACGATAAGTACAAGACCCTGTCAGACCTTCCATCGAGTCTGAATGAGAATCGAGAAGAACTGATCGCTTGCTGGAATCTATATCTGACAAAACATCAGCCGAGGGATGATTACCGTGAATTCTTGGAGTTGTCGATTACAATCCTTGGAGGTAATTTACCTAACTTTAGGTTTCGGCGACCTGGAGCACTTCACCGAGCACGTTGGATGGCAAAAGTAATTTATTCATTAAAAATCCTGCTGCTTTCCCATCAGTTCAGACTTACAACTCGTGAAATGTCTGGCTTAAAACGATTTGTATTTTTTGCCCTGGAGTTATATGTCAGCGCGTGGTTCACGGCCAGCAGTCCTTCATCTGCTCCCGCGAACGATTTGAAGCTTCTTCAAGACCTAGCAAAGTACCACGATGAAAAGATCTCAGCATCCTGCCTTAGTGTCCTCGGTCGTCACTTATGGTACCTCAGCGAGTACTTGATTGGTCTCGCACTTTTTGATAAAGGTATCAATGCAACGACGAAAAAGAATATCGCTCGATCAATCCTCGAAAAAGAAGCTGCTGAAGATCCTCCAAAGCGAGCCCCAATACCTGCTGTTTCTTCCATTTCAACAAAGCAGCTCTCGGACTTTGCCTCGAAAGGATCAAAGCTTCTCTTTGAACTTCTAAAAATTAATGATGGTTTCTTGTCCAAGGAACCAGAGACCTGGCCGGACGACGAAGATTTCAAGACTGGTTTGAACATAGTTGAAGGACTAAAAGTCGTCAATGACATGGCAGAGAGGGGAATTGCCTTGATCCAGGCCTTCAATACAAAGATTACGAAGAATGAAGAACAGCGCCAACATCTCTTGCAGGTTGTTGAGGATCATAGGAAGTCTCAGCCTGGTACATTGAAAAAGGGGTATGGCTTGAGGAAAAGCAAGAATTAATGGGTGGCCTACAATTGAATGAAAGACACCCTGGAATATATTTAGTAAATATATTATTTACTTATTACGATTGGAGTACGCCTGCACTTAAACCTTATGAACTAAAACTAACGTTTATTTACATTAATTAAAAAAAATATTAATTTATTTTTACTAGGTAATGAATAATTAATTTTTGTTATAAGGAGAATTATTTACCTCACTTGAGACACCCTTAAATATTATCTGAATGACCTAATATTTACAGTACATTGTTTTCTCATGTAGTAGCAGCATTGAACAAATGGCCAATAAAAAACTCCAACTTTCGATTTTTATTGTCACCCTAATATATATATATATAGTCAACACTGAAAATTCCTATGGTGCAAGACTTTTGCGCCACTCTGTATATTTATTTATTCTCAAACAGCCAAATTCCTCCGATGTTTTCGTCGGTGGTCATTCAAATTACATTAGCTCCAACAAGTGATGTCTTATTTCTTCAAATTTTTGATCACTTACGCTCGCGTTAAAGTGGGGGAGATTCCATTAAAAAGTTTAGAGAATACACTTCTTTACCGTATACAATGATTATTTTTTCGAATCTCACTCGCGTTACGATTTGAATTAAAAAATCGAGATCAAATAACTACCACTTCATGCTACCTCAAGTTTTTACAAAATTAGTTTTTCTTTTATATTAGGTTAACGTAACCTAACTTAGCGTAACAACCTAAATTGAACCACTAAAAAAACATCTACAAGAAAGTAGAAGTAAATTTCCGAGTAAGAGGAAAGTGATACAAAAGAGAGCACCGAAAAGGAGTGAACGTGACTTTTAGTGATATATATATATATATTGCGCCTCGGTGGTGTAGTGGTTAGCGTCGCTGACTACGAATCCATAGGCCACGGGATCGAGACCAGGTGACGGCAGACGGCGCGCAGCAAAACCCAGCTCTTCATCCTTCCACACAATAAAGAAAGTGGTTGGGAGATAAATGGGTACCTTGGGTCACGTGGTCTAGTGGTTAAGACGCTGGACTGTTGGTGGGGCGTGGTTCGGATTCCACGTTAAACTGTAGGTTTAAGGTGGAGTGAAAAGTTTGACCTTCGTCAGAATGAACAATTCGGGCGGAAGCAAACCAAAGGTTACCAAAGGTATATATAGAGTGTCCCAAAAGTCCTGCCCCAGTGCCCCATAATGTACGTTGTACGACATACTAGCCTTAGCCTTTGGGGCAGGACTTAGTCATTATTATATGTATAACCACAGGGCTTAATTGAATACTTTTCTGGTTAACGACTTTTCTAGAGATTTTTTTAGATTTAACCCTTTCATGCCTGAATTATGAAATTTATATTTAAAAAAATGTTTCCTGTTCAAGCCAAAACAACCTCTAATATTTAGATTGTAAGGTTCAAAATCGATTGTCAAGCTCATGTTGCCATAAGGCAACGGTCGGCGTTAAAGGACTAAATTATGTTAGATTAATTTAGGTTAGGTAAAATTATTTGAGTATCGATGAAATTCCCCATGAACGAAATATGCACCAAAATCCATAATTTCATCAAAACATAAAGTAGGATCCCCAAACAATAAAGTTTCGAAATAAAGAAAAAGCAAATAAAAAAGGAATAATAATAATAATAAGAGAAAACCAAGAATAACGTAAAACTGGAATAAAAAGGACATTTTCTCCACATTCTTTAAAAACAACATTTTTCCGACAATCTTTTCTCGAAACGAATGATCAAATGTTGCGTCATTATTAATTCGATGAAGTAATTTAATATTTCATCAATGGCTCTCGCACTCTAACACGAGACTCGTTACATCCAATTGCTACGCTGATTTTGCATGATCAAACTCAATGAGGAAAATATTGGAAATAGTATAATAGGAGAAAAAGATAGTGAAACACATTTGCAAATATGAGAAACTAATGAAAATAGCAGAAAAATAGGGAAATATTCGAGAAATAGGTTGAAAATTGAGAAAAATCGCTAGAAATTTGAAAAAATTGAACCCCCTCCCCTCCCAAAAAAAAACGGTTTTTTAAATAGCAAGAAAAACCAATGAAAATAGAAAACAAATGGAATAACGAAAAAAAATTATTAGAAATAACGAAAAAACGTAAAACTGTAAGTTTAAAAGTTCTCAAACTATACAGAAACATGGAAAGGGCATAATAGAGTAGAAAACTAGGAGCTAGTGGGATTCGAACCCGTGTCACAACGTGGTTTCAGAGTGAGCGCTCCAAGCTCCTACTTCCCCACTTTATTGACTGTTCCCTTTCTATTTTATTTATGTGGGGTTATTGCATTAAAATGCATTTATAGAAAAACACCTTTAAAAAAATTAAAATACAATGCCATATAAACATACACACACAATCCATAGACAAAGACTATAATTTAATCTACAATAAAATATTATAATAATAATAATAATAATGATGATAATAATAATGATGATAATAATAATGATGATAATAATAATAAAAAAATATATATTTTCTTCGCTGAACTTATAAATCCATTGAGCTTTTGACATAATGGAAAAACGAAAAAAAATTCAACTTCAGCCTTAAAGTTACAAGAACAACGATAAATAATAATAATAATAATAATAATAATAATAATAATAATAAGAGCCGATACATAATTGACACAATGAATGGTAATCAATATAAGAAATTAGATTCAAACTTTGTGAGGTATAGACACGCTATATTTTTATAAATGACAGCAAAATTTTAAGATTATACGTATAATCATGTCAAATCTTTCATGTTAAATTCAACTTATTATTATATGTTAAATTACCCTTTTAACAATTTTTAGTAACGTTAAATACAGAAAATAACTTCCAATAATAATAACTGATGGGGTTGTCTAATTTCCTCCATAACGGCAAAGATTGTGATGGAGGGGACCTACATTCCTACACATTTTTACGTATGAGCCGCGCATCAGTTACACATTTTGATGTAACCTTTACGTAACACTAAAATCAATGCGTAACGCTGGCATAACTTTTTCAGCTTTAGCAAAAGTTAGATCCTTTTTTGCTATTTGGTTCGGTAACTTTTAATTGTTGGTTTTTGTTCCTCTTAAATGCGTAACTTAGGCGTAACATTTTAGACACGATGAAGACTGTGGGTTCTTGCGCATAAATATAATCTATAAAATCCCACAAGTTGTATAATGCATAGTATGCACATTATGAAACTGTAAAGATATTTTGATGTTTATGTTTTGAGATTAAAAGTAATTAAAAACATGGCTTACTTTTGTGTTGCCTCTGATTTTTAACGATAAAAGTTTGAACTGTCTGGCGTAAGATAAAATAATTAAGGCGCTTAAAAGAACGTATGAAGCGTATTTCCGAATATTCATTGCGTGTTTAGTTTAAAAAGAAAAGTGCGCACGATAACTTCTTCAGAAATTAATTTGAAGCGGGTTCATTATGGCTTACATTAAAATTAGTTATCTAGTGCAGGGCTGTCCAACTTGCGGCCCGCGGAATGGACGTTTGCCAAATTTCATTTCTGAATTTTCTTCCCTATTTTGTCATTTCTAGTAGGGAGAACAACATTCAGCGGGTTCATAAGTCGCATTAACCAACAGTGTATGATTATAGGCAACATCTTGGCCGCGCTTCATAGAAGTTGGACAGCACTGATCTAGTGTTACAAAACGTTGTTAGTTTTATTATAAAATACTGTACAGGGCTATTCAAAATGATTCATCCGATTTCAACTGAGATTACTTCCGTACCTATCAACCGTGCATCAACTGGGCATACACCACATGAAATAGGAAATCTCCGAGTTTTACAAGATCACCGCGAGAGGGCTCCAAAGTCACGCCGTGGCCTAGCCTAGCAACAAACAGTCAGTGTGAAAATGGCGTCCGCACAGCAGTGGGCCCCATGACTTGGTGCTCCACAGCTGGCCCCCTAGGTCGCCGGATCTTACACCGTGCGACTTCTTCCTTACTGCCGTAGAGTCAGTGACAACGGACATGCTGGAGCGAGTATGGGAGGAATTCGACTATCGTGTCGACGTTGCTCGTGTAACTAGGGGAAGTCACATAGAGCATTTATGAGGTGAGAGACAAAATTTGGACAGTTTTTCTTTTGGTTGATGTATCACAAATCACTGTATTTGTAACATTAAAAAATATTCTCATTTGAAATCAGGTGAATCATTTTGAATAGCCCTGTAGTTTAATACAGTCGAATAGGTTATGTCTAAAGTAATACATACATACTGATGTTTGATTACTTATAAATTTGAATTTGACTTAAATATTGGAAATGTCTAATGTCATACTTTTAAATTTCGTAATGCAAACCTTTTTTCAATATTGTTTAAGGTTCTGACTCGCAATGTTCTTCATTTACATCCAATCATACGTAGGTCACATTAAAACATTGTATAAAATATATTAAATCTCTTAAAATGTTCAGAAGTAAATCGCAGGACAAACATACATAACCTTCAACGTGTTGTTACTACTACTACTACTACTGCTAATAATAATAATAATAGTTTTGGGTTGTTTACCTCCCATCGCAACGGTGAAGGTCATGCAGGATTCGAACCACGGGTCGCTACATCAGCTGGACGTAGAGGATAACCATCCATCCAACGAATGAACAGAACCAGTCTCACCTAACCTCGCTTATTCAACGGGAAGTAGAGTCGTAACGTGACCACGACCTAGACCCCTTGAATTTGTTTAAAAGGGCCTATACCCATCGGCTCGACAAGACCATAACTTCGACACTCTAAAAAACTAACTTATCCTAACTAAACCTACGCTAACGTAACCTAACTTAATCTAACCCACAATATACTCGTCGACAGAATGTCAAGTCGATCAGATGTCGTAATCCGGTTTAAAAAAGTGGAAACAAAATACGTTTCTAGAGATGATTTAACTCGGAGCATTACAGGGTGTCCATAAATTATCTTTACAGAATTCGAATGAAAATGAATTGAATTTGTAAAGATAACTTATGGACACACCGTATTTTTGCGGCACACCTATACGAGATTTATTCTTCTTGGTTGTACACATCTAAAGACCCTATTATTTTCTTTGGTTTTTATTATATTTTTTGTTTTAATTATTATTATTTTCATTTACTTTAAAGTATTTTGATAATAAAAACCCACTCTAATAGACAGAGTTTATTTCCGCAACGGTTTCGATGCCCACTGGCATCCTCTTCGGGTGGATACAGAAAAACGATGTTTTTCTATACCCACCCGAAGAGGATGCCAGTGGGCATCGAAACTGTTGTGGAAATAAACTCTGGCTATTAGAGTGGGTTTTTATTATCATATTGTGACTTTCACGTAGAAAAAGTGTTTTTTTTTTGCTTTAAAGTATTGTTGAGGTTTTTTGTATGATTATTAAATTTCTTATTTTCCATCGAAAATATTGTTTATTTTTTAAAGTATATGCTTGTTACGAGAAAGTTACACGTACGAAAGTTACGTGAAAGTTACTGTCAAAAACATTACGCCACAGTTACGGGAGAAAGTTAACTCGGGGTAATTTTACTAAATGTATGTCAAAGTTAGTGACAAAAAATTACGAGATTGTTATGTGGGAATTACGCGTAACAGTACTTAGAGCACTGTACAGCTTCGTGGGATTCGAACCATCTAAGGGTCACTACATTATCTAAACGTGGAGGACGGTCACCCATCCAACCACTGAACAGGCCGAACGTCGCTTAACCTCGTTGATCCTACGGAAACTGTTGTGGCGACGTGATCACGACCTAGCCCCCCCCCCCCATACAGGGTGTAACAAAAGTACGTTCTCATAGGGAAATCTTTTCCGATATTTTATTTAGCGACGAGGCTTGTTTTCATTTAAATGTAACAATGAATCGCCACAATTATCGTTACTGGAGCGACGAGCATGTACAGGATTAATTGGTAAGTTGATTGTATTGTTTGTAATGTATAGTTAAAACTATTTTCTCATTCAATTCTGTTATATCTTATTTCTCTACGAGAACGGACTTTTGTTTATAATGGACATAAATGAAAATGAAGATGAAAATTATTGACAGAAATTTTTTTTATATAATAAACGGTAATATCAATGTTCATATCCCCCAAAGTAAATGAGGGGTAGGGACGCCGAGTCTGGGTTACTTTAGCCAGTGGTTCCCAACCTTTTCGAATCAACGCCCGCTTTCACCAAACAGTACTTAACACTACGATGATTATTGAATGTAATTGTATTTGAAAAATAATCTCAATACAATGAAAAAATTGATATTTCATTGCTCTCATAATAATCTAATTTAATTTTACATTACATTACAATTGCTACAATGCGGTTAACACTTAAGTTTGCGTGTCATTCACTCCTTTCTCCTAGCGACTCCCTTACTCTCAACGCCCCACTGGGCTACGTCGCGACCGATGTCGTAACACCGCTTCCCGGAGATCAGCGAAGTTAAGCGACATTGGGTCTGGGCAGCGCCGGCCTTAGGATATTTCGGGCCCTGTGCAGAGTATACTGTACGGGCCCCCCATGACACAAGTCAAATTGTTTTTCATTGCTAATCATTTTATTTTAGTAGATTGTTAACAAGTACAACAAGTAAAATTTAACTATACAAGTGCACCTGTAACAGAATACCAACAGACCAACAGCCTTTACTATTATTACTACTTATTACTTTATTATTATCAAATATTTAAACTATCATAATGCAATCATTAAGGCCATGATGGATCGGTGATCTGAAAATAAAAAAATAAATTACATTAATTTACACCAATTTTGGCACTCTGACGTCGATGGTAAATTTCTGTGAAATTTTCGGGCCCCCCTAAGTTGCGGGCCCTGTGCGACCGCACGGTTCGCACACCCCTAAGGCCGGCACTGGTCTGGGTAGTAGTTGGATGGAAGACCGTCCTCCGCGCCCAGATTATGCCCCCGTCGGGAAACCCTATTTAGCCCGAGTAACTTAAAAAGAGTGGCCCGCCGTTTCGTTGTGACGTAAGACGCAGAAAAGACAACCGCCCAGTTCTAGGCAGCATTGGGGTTCGAACCCACGATTCGGCGGAGTCTAAACACCGCTGGGCAACGCCCAAACCGATCGAGCAACGAGACGTTCGTTTGTATAATGAATAATACATTTAAAAATAATCATGAAACTTGATTATTTTTCCAAATCGTTTTTCGCTTCAGAAAGATCCAAACGATTGGGACAGAAGGAAACTAAAGTATACATTTTAAACAATAATAATTAATTCTTTAGGGCTGCGTGGAAGTTTGTTTAATTTATTTATAGTTCGCTTCTTTGTTTACTTAAATAAACGAGTTGTTAATTTACTTAACAACAAAGTTGTGATTAACTTTTAATAAAGATTTGCGTTAGATTCACTGTTTCGGCGATAACGAATTCGTTTCGAAATGAGTTCCCCTCGGAAAATGACAAAAAGAGAGACGAGGGGAAAACGAACGAAAACGGCTTTTATATTAGCCTAACTTAATCTAACCTAACAACTTTACGTAACCCCCGTAAAACTTGTCGACAGAATCTGTTGTCAGCGAGATGTCGCGTGGCTGGCACTTTCGTCTTGGCACTCGACGGCATTGCGCATCGGGTTAGCGATATTTTATCGACGTGTCATTTTGTCGACAAGTTTTTTAAGGTTAGATTAAGTTATGTTAGGCTACGTTAAACTAGATAAAATTTGGTTACGCTATTAGTGCCAGTGAAATGTGTGCGGGTCCTTTCGTATGTGAGTTCAAATCCCTCCAAAGTAGTTGTTGCGATACAAGATTTTCTTTCTCATTTTCCTTTTCCAGGCGAGATTCTTACATAAAATTTTGAGACATAAATTTGATGTTGAAACATGAAAAAAATTTATGTTCTGAACACAAGTAATTTTATTTTGACTATATGCTAACATGTTAGTATTATTATTATCATCATTATCGTTATTATCTTTTTTGTGTATCTATGGTGCCCGCATGCGCAAGGAGACTGAAGACCTGCGCCCCCACCAAGTATACAACGGAACAAAACAAACATATAAACGACAAAAACATTACAGCAAAAATGCAAAGATATATATATATATATACAGGGTGTACATAAAGTCAGGATCTATTTTTGTGAAGCACTTGGAAATTATATGGAATTCAATCATAAAATGATAAAGTGTGGGTAACATTTATTAAATAATTATAGAGTAGGATTCGACGTGACCGCCCATCAGTATCCCTGCACAGCTCAAATCGTTTCCGCAGCATTTTCTAAACCATTCTGGAGCATTTGCGGGGTTATGTTCTGCTGCAGCGTTCGTATACGTGTACTTAAGTTTTCAAAGACTCGTAATCTTCGTCTGATAGACGTGCGATTTGATAAAGCCCCATGCAAGAAATCTAAAGGGGTTAAATCTGGTGATCTCGCTGGCCAAGGTCTTTTGTTGCTCCGCGTCCGATCCAGCGATTGGAAACGTCCCATTTTAGATATCCTGAACAATTTTGGCATAGTGACAAGGAGCACCATCATGTTGATAGACGACGGGGATGATTGTTATAGTACCGTCGTCTATCAACATGATGGTGCCCTTGTCACTATGCCAAAATTGTTCAGGATTATCTAAATGGACGTTTTCCAAATCGCTGGATTCGGACGCGGAAGCAACACACCTTGGCCAGCGAGATCACCAGATTTACCCCTTTAGATTTCTTTGCATGGGCTTTTATCAAATCGCACGTCTATCAGACGAAGATTACGAGTCTTGAAAACTTACGTACACGTATACGAACTGCTGCAGATAACATAACCCCGCAAATGCTCCAGAATGTGTTTAGAAATGCTGCGGAACGATTTGAGCTGTGCAGGGATACTGATGGGCGTCACGTCGAATCCTACTCTTAATTATTTAATAAATGTTACCACTTTATCATTTTATGATTGAATTCCATATAATTTCCAAGTGCTTCACAAAAATAGATCCTGACTTTATGTACACCCGGTATATACACACGTGTTTGTGTGTGTTTTTGTCTTCCCTACGGAATCGCGACAACCTTTAGGATACACAGCCAACCGCGACACGAGCGTGTGCATCACATTAGCAGTATCGCGGTGGTTTCGGTAAGGTTTGGGTAAATTTATTAGGATTTTTAGATTGAATTCTGTATCGCAACATTTACCCAAAGTGAAAAAGTGTGAAAATATTGCGATTTTGTATATATATATATATATATATATATATATATATATTTTTTTTTTTTTTTTCTTTTTCATGCACGGTCTGTGTGTATCATGAAAAAACCTCAGGGAATCATTCTGAGTTCAATCCCATATATATATATATATATATATGTGTGTGTGTGTGTGTAAAAACTTTTTATACTAGAATCAAAGTTATCACCGCAGATCCAAATGAACTTCACAAACTCACACACACACACACACACACACACACACACACATATATATATATATATATATATATATATATATAGATGTTATAGTCAAAGTGTGTAACCAGCCATTTCGCGTAATGGCTGAAACTTTTAGTCATTTCGCGAAATGGCTGTTTCAGTTGGTCATTTCGCGAAATGACTAAAATCTTCAGCCATTCCGCGAAATGGATGAAATTCCACTTTGGTCATTTTGTGAAATGGCTAAAATGACTTTTGTCATGAATTCATAGAAATAACAAACATCACAATAAAATTGGAAACCTTTATTTAACTAACTAAATCTGCTAAAACATAGTGTACATACATCCACAGGTCTGTTCAAATAAGTGAGAAACACTCTTCAAATACACATTTGAACATTTGAACACATTTGAATTTTCAATATAGAGGTTTTCAAATACTAACTAGGCCTTCAATGTTATTCCGATGTCCGCCATTGAAGGCCCGGTTAGGTCAACTGTATACCCTTGACAATTGTTTAGGTTAAGTCGTGTTATTTTCGTTAAAACTAACGAAAATAACACAATTAACAACCAATTGTCAAAGGAATGCAGTTGACCTAACCGGGCAAATGAACTTGTATGAAATAACCAAGGTGGAATTTCGGCCATTTCGCGTAATGGCTGAAGATTTTAGTCATTTCGCGAAATGACTAAGTGAAACAGCCATTTCGCAAAATGACTAAAAGTTTCTGCCATTACGCGAAATGGCTGGTTATACACTTTGACTGTAACACACACACACACACACACACATATATATATATATATATATATATATATATATAAACGTGTATTTCTTTCGTAAATTGAACCTACATTTGATAGACTAAAAAAAGAAAAAAAAAAGAAAAACCGCAGCTATTCAATTTCCTGTAAACTAAACAATAAACTAACTTACAATATATTTTTCAATAAATACTACTGAAGGAGGCCAACTGAAGGAGGTACTTTAACCTTCATACAAACATTTTCGAGATCATATATTTCATATATCGTATACAGAGATACGAAGATGGTCCTTGATTTCATCGTAGATTATAGAAGTGAACGAGATATAAATATAATATAGAACAGTCCTTGATAAAGAATAAATGAGACACGCGATCACTCATTCTATTAGATTAAATATTATGTGAATATTCTCATTTATGAAAATTTGTACGGAGGACGGAGTAAAAGACACACTAAAAAGAAATGGATTTATTAGAGGCACAGCGAGTTTTCGGTCGAGATTAAGGTCTTCATCTGGTACGAATATACGTAGTGATTACCCCCTTAAAAAATAAGGGTGTTCCCGGAAAATAACTACGAATAATTTTTTTTGGAAACATTTTTTCGGATCACCCTGTTTTTAAATAAACTCTTTTGCTTTGTTTTTTATGCTTTTTCTTACCACCTTCGCAATATCTTAAGGTCGTACGACGGAGGAAACCTACAACTTTACGTGGGATCCGAACCACGGATCGCTACATCTACATCTAGACGCGGGAGACGATCCCCACCTTCTTAATTAAATTAATTTCTTATTATGACTTTATTCCCTCGTTAGATAAATAACGCGTTTCTCTTAAATTAAAAAAAACGACGCTGCGCTGAAGGAAATTTACCGTAACGAAATTGCGTCTCTTACTTTTTTTTGGTGTACAACGTTTCGTTACTTCCTTCCTCATTTTATGGATTAACGACCAAGAAATGATACAACAAAAATTAAATTACGAATGCTTCATAGACACGATGCATCTATCACGTAATACGTTTACTGAACCCGCATGCGGAGCTATACGTCTTGGCCACGTCGCAACACCTCTTCCCGTTCGAACGGAGAGCTTAAGCTACGTTAGCTCTGTTCGGTAGTTAGATAGGTGGCCGTCCTGCGCATTTAGATGATGTAGCGACGAGTAGAAGGTTCGACTCCCGCGTAAAGCTTCGCATGTCGTCCCCCTCCTCCTTCCTTGTCACGTGACCTTTGCTGTTACGAAGGAAATTAGACGACACCAAACATTACTGTTGCTGAACCCGCATCAAGAATATAGATTATAGACGTTAAGTACTAATACTGGGGGGGGGGAGACTACCCGGATTACTTCCCACTCGGCAACATTCCCATTCGCGGCCCGAAAGTAGGAATGCTACAAGTGGGAATTCAAGAATTTGAGGGGAAAAAAGTTTCCTAATCCGGGAAAAGGTATAAAAAAAAGTGGGCTGTGAGGCAGTTGCATACCCGAGAGGTATCTAACTTAAATTGGGAAGCCTTAAAATGAGAATGGGAATGGATCGACTTGAAAATTACCTCCACTGAGATTTCCACTTTCGATTTTCTCATTCTTGAACAAAGACTGAAATGGCAGTGGCCGACTACGCATAACAAGACATGGCAAACTAATTCTCTTTATGTTGGTTGAATATAGCCGACTGTATCTGCTACCGCATATAGCGACTTTCAAAACTGGTACACCTTTCATTTGTCTCAGAAATGTAAATAAAAACAGATGTACGAACGCACAACCTTTCGTTATCGGTCTGAGAAAGGGAGCTACGCCTTTGGCAACGTTCCTTCGTTTTGCCAATTCGTTTGTTTACAGTATGGAATACGACAAACACTAGATTTCCTTTCTGTTAGAAAGCAATAAATGCCAAAGGAAGCCGTCACTTCCTACTCTGGCGTAACAAAACTATTGAGAAAATAACAAAAGACTTATTCGTATAACCGTACAATTGAAATGTAAAGACTATCAGATCAATGAGTCGCAAATGACAAATTGTCAATGGAAGCAAGTTACGTTGTGTGTGTGTGTGTGTGTGTGTGTGTGTGTGTGTGTGAGAGAGAGAGAGAGAAGAGAGAGAGAGAGAGAGAGTCAAATAAAAAATGAAATACTACCTGTAATTAACCTATAACTGTGTAGAAATATGTAACTCCCAATTCCATGTTCTAAATTTAAGTAACATAATATATATATATAATATATATATATATATATAAAATAAAATGACCGGTTTTTCACTGTCGTAAATTGAATATTAAAATTTCGAAATAAAAAACATGAATTTCTTTTCAATGGACAGATGTTTGAGAAAATGAAATATCACCCTACAAATTAAAAACGAAACGCTTCTATACAGTATTTAGTTTCAATTAATAATTAATCTCAGCGATATATATATATATATGCGTAGAGCTCAAGTTGACAGAGCAGTATTTAATCATGTTCAATCTGCACAACATAATATTAACTTTAATGATGACAAAGTCTTTGCTCATATAAACGACAATGATAATATAAAAATAGTGGAATCCTTTTTTATTAAAAACACAGATAATTTTGATGGTCATAAAGTATCTTTTGACTTGGATGATTTTACGCTTAATATTTTAAAGTTTGTTCCTTAGCTAAAAGGATAACAACCACCCACCATAGTTTGTTGGTTGTCCTTTTAAATTTTTTATTATTATTTTTGTAGCGACTTCATTCAGTTTTAGTTCGACCAGCGACCACTTTGGTTGTTCTGCTTTCTTTCTAAATTGAAAAAGAGCCTATTATATGGGCTGAAAACGTTATTCGGATCTTATTTTTTATTTTCTCAAAACCTTCTGTTGTTATTGCAGTTTATACACCCTGAAACATTCATAAATTTAAAATTTTGTTTAAAGTTTTTTATTTATTAACAAAGTCATCATGACACAAATTCATAAGTACAAACATGGGAACTTAAATAACAACAAATCAAGACAATTTACCAAAAGCAAAGTCTAAATTTTAGATTCATCAAAATAGCCTCCTCTAGCATCGATTACAGCAGCACAAATTCGAGGCATGCGCTCAACAATAGAAAGAAGATAGTTTGGTGAAAGATGCTGCCTGCACTCTTGTAAGAGTTCCCAGAGCTTCTGAGCACTGAATGGCTTCTTGGCTTTCACTCGTCGATCCAGTTCATCCGACACGAGCTCGATGGGGTTCAGATCCGGGGACTGTGCTGGCCATTATATAACTGAATCGCCGTTCTTTCTGCTTCAGGTAATTTTGACACAGCTTGGAAGTGTGTTTAGGATCGTTGTCTTGCTGCATTATGAACTGTTGGCCAAGTAGTTGCAGTCTAGATGGGATGGCATGGCGCTGTAGAATGCTGTGATAGCCACGTTGGTTCAGTATTCCAATGACTTTGTGGAGATCTCCAACTTGCTCCCCTGCAAAACATCCCCAGACCATCACACTTTCTCCACCGTGCTTCACTGTTGGCACAACACACTGCTGTGTCATTCTTTCATCCGCTCTGCGCCGCACAAATACTCTGCGTTTGGATCCAAAAACTTCGAACTTTGATTCGTCAGTCCAAAGGACAATTTTCCACTGCTCAACAGCAGTCCATTTTTGGTGTTTTTTAGCCCAGGCTAGCCTTTTCTTTTTGTTCTGGAGTCTCAGCATTGGTTTCTTTGCTACAGTTCGTCCTTTTAATCCTGCCTCTCTTAGTCTTCTCTGAACAGTTGATGTTGAAACTGTTGTACTTCTGGATTTGTTCAGCTGGGCTTTGATTTCAGGTGCTGTGAGGCGTGTGTTGCGCAGACTGGTGACTCGGATATACTTGTCCTCTGAGTCTGTTGTGGTTCTTGGTCGCCCTGACCTTTTTCTGTCCTTATTTTGACCTGTTTCGTCGTACCGTATAATGGCACAAGCAACCGCATTCACAGCAACTTTTAATTTTTTTGCAGTTTGTCTCAGTGATTGGCCCTCATTTCTCAAAGTTACAATCAACTGTCTTTTTTCTGTTGTTAACTGAGCTTTGGCACCCATTTTTACTTTCTGAAACGCAGAAATGTACCTTAAACTACACAGTTAGATCCTCTGCAAGGATTTTATATGTAAAGACCTGCAGCGCATGAACACATGTATTAACATACTCCTGAAGAAACACACTACCCCAGTAAAGACTTTTAAACTGTTTTTGGACCTTTGTGCAGAGCTAATGGCATTAATTTTAAGTTGCATGCTAGACGTAAATTAACACACTTTGGAGGCTATTCTGAAGAAGCTTCTGTGTTACAACACACTGCATAGGGCAGATGCACTGTCACATGACTCCAGATTTGAAAAAATTTACTGGAGCACAGCTCTGAATTTACTTTTTTTCCCCTTACACCACTAGATAGGTTAATGATAGTAAACTCTTGAATTGACGACATACCAATTACAAATTGTTTTAGCTAAACATAATAATACAATAATGTACAGTTTATAACTCACCTTAAGTTTATTTATTCATTGCAGCAGCAATGTATTGATTTACACTTGCTTAAATGGGCTATGGAAATGTCAAATTTGTTGCTTTTTGCTTTATTAGATTTGGATGCAACACTTGAACTTGAAGGCATAGTTTGACTCTTCTCTTTATTAACCACAACAGCTTGGTGAGTTTCTTTTGTTAGGCGCAAAATTGCATTCAATGTCTTCTGGATTTGGGAATTTTCAAATTCCTCTAAAGCAGTTTTGTTAGTCTGATGCGCAGATTCCTCACTTACCTTTTGTTTCTTAGGTGGAGGAGAAGCACTTTCTTCAGTCTGTGAAACATCTAGTGAAAAAGTTTCATTTTCTAGATTAGCAGTTGATGAAGTTGGTTCATTTTTCGAGGTCTAGCACTAGCACATTTTGTGAACAAACTAAATGACTGCTTTGCCGTATCTCTTTGCTGCACTTCATCCTGGTATTTCTTTACTGCAATATCTAAGCTGTGGGCCCAAACTCTGGGACCTCTTGTATTGTAACAAATATTTTTTTTGGAATTAAAATGTTCCTCCCAGTTTTGCTTCTTTGAATATTTGTTCTTGCATTGACCACAAAAGTAACCCCTTTTAACACCCTCACTTTTCTCTCCAACTTCATCAATATTAGGATCCATTATTGATTATTGACTACCTGAAAAAATACAAAATAAGTAAAAGTTAGTAAATATAGTATGGTAAAAGTGAGTAAAAGTAAGTAATATAGCACAATGAAAGTAAGTAAAAGTAAGTGCTTTAAACTTAGTAAAAGTAAGGAAGAGTAAGTAAAAGTAGGTAAGTTAAAGTAAGTAAAAGTAAGTTTAAACTTAACTAAACTTTCAATTCTAGAGTCATGGTGGATTACTTAAAACCGCACAAGTAATATCTGGCCAATTTATCAAACCTGGCCGAGATCAATGGAACATAGTCCAATCCTGATAATTTTATATTAAAAAAATATACGTTTTAATAAAATTTTAATTATCAAAACATTGAAGCTTAACAAAAATAAAAATAATTGTTAAATATGGAATTACCAACTAAACTTAAAATAACTAAATTTGTAATTTAAAAAAATTGGTTTGTACAAGAACGTATACGCAAAAAAATTGCATAACGTCTAGCGGATGAACAAAACCCAAACCCAAATTTACTTTTTCTCATGGTCAAATTTACTGGAGCAATGCTCCCAAGATCCCAGGAATCTGGAGTCATGTGCACTGAAGCATACAATATGAAAGCCAGGTAAGCAAATTCATTTCTAGTACCTGTTAAGTTTACATTTGAAGTTTATGTCATGAGCTAAGCAGCAAAACACTGGAAATTCGTAGGTGTGCTTAAACTTTGGCTGGTAGTGTATGCAACAGTGATCCGGAAGAACTCCGTCAAAGAATCAGAGAGGTTACTGGATCTATTCCAGAAGAGTTCAATCGTCGAATACACATTGTAGCGACAAATGATAATCATCTTGTAAAAGGATTGTAAAAAAAACAATATACAGTACACTATATTGTAGATAGTAACTATTAAGAATAGTATGAATTTCTTTTTGACCATTATTTTTCGAACATCTTTTACGTCATATAAGGTGTTTCATATGTTTCGAGACATCGGAAATATGTAGAAAGAGTAATAGAACTTCATGACAATGTTTTATTTTCAACATACTGTTACGAAAGGTGTTCAAATTGTCATCCTTAACTTGAAGACAATTCATTACTCTTCATTACACTTCATTACAATTGAGGATTGGAAAGGTAAGATAAGACTGGAATTGCGACATATTTCCGCTGAAACAATCATAAGTGTTCAGAGAGGTTGCTAGTTACGAGTAATGAAGTGTCCTGAAGTTCAGGGTGAACAACTATTGAAAATGTTCTGTAATAGTATGTTGAAAATAAGATATTGTCATAAAGTTGTATTACTTTTTCTACAGATTTCCAATGTCTCCAGACATATGAAACACCCTGTACATACAGCGTGTCCCAAAGAAATGTATACCCACTTTGTTCGATAATACCAGCTATGAGGATAATAAGTATATTACTTTTTATATGTTTTTTAATAAAGAATTTTCTCCTGAATCTAAATATGTAATTATTTTTATTAAAAATTAAAGAACAAAAAAGTTACAGATGTTTAAATTATAATTATTATTTTCGAGACTTCATGTGCGATAGTTTCTAATATTTTAACCGACTGTTTTGAGATACTTATGTTTAGTGTTGATATTGAAGCATAAATGTTGTAATTATTAGTTAATTCAAAAAATTTACAAATTCCATGGTTAAATGACACTTTATCTAAGATGTTCGACGTCTTCCAGAACGTTGTTTTTGTAAGTTTTGCACAGTGCCGTCGGTTTCAAACTTATCTCGTATACGTGCAAAAATATTAGAAAATGTCGCACATGAAGTCTCGAAAATAATAATTATAATTTAAACATCTGTAACTTTTTTGTTTTTCAATTTTTAATAAAAATAATTACATATTTAGATTCAGGAGAAAATTCTTTATTAAAAAACATAAAAAGTAATATATTTATTATCCTCATAGCTGGTATTATCGAACAAAGTGGGTATACATTTCTTTGGGACACGCTGTATATAAATATCATATATATGAAGTGGCTCAAACGTATTCGGTCAAATAAATATTTCAGTTATATTCATCCTTATTTTTTGTACCATGCGTACGATAGTTATGAAAAGTTTACCGTTGTTTGGAAAAATTTAACATATAAAAAAATGAGTTTAACTCCAACATATAATGTAAAACATCAAAGAATTTGAGGAAAATAAAAAAAAATTGAAATGCAAAAATTTCGTACATTTCTTTACAAACTTATTTAATACTTTGTGTGTCCACCTTTTGCTTGAATGACTTAAAGAATTCGTTTTGGGTATTTTCTACGAGGTTTCGACATCTCTCGGTAGAAATTTTAGCCCATTTTCTAACGAAAATTGTTGCAATTCATTTAGTTTCGAAGGGTTTCCTCTTGCGGGCAGCTTTTTTTCAAATCCAACCATAAATTCTCGATTAAATTGAAGCCTGAATTTTTTTAAGCCATTTTATGGTGCTCTTACTTTTATGTTTTGGATCATTATCTTGTTGCAGTACCCAATTGCAACCCATTCGCAACTCCTAAACTGAAAGCAATACATTTTCTTCTAAAATTTCCTGATGTTTCTTCGAATTCAAGATTCCACTGATGACAACAAGCTTTCCTTGACCAGAAGCAGTAGAGCATCCCCAAAGAAAGAAAACTACCACCACCCTGTTTAACCGTAGGAAGGATGTTTTTTTTTTCCTCGAATCCAGTATTTGATTTTCGCCAAACATTCCGTTGCTCGTTCTTCCCCAATAATTCAATTTTGGTCTCGTCTGTCCAGAGAACTTTCTTCCAGAATGCAAATCCATTATTTTGATGAGCCTTGGCATACTTCAAACGAACTTCTTTGTAGGCTTTTCGTAGCGGAGGTTTTCTTCGTGCAACTCTCCCATGCAGACCATTCTTTCTCAATGTAGGGGGATGGACGTCGATCTTAGACAGTCTTAATGTTTGGCAAATATCATTTGCAGTTACTCGTGGTTTCGCAGCAGCCATTCTCTCGATAGAGTTTTGATTGTTCCAAAGCCTTTCCATTTTTTATAACTGCAGCAACCGTCGTAAATAAAATTCGAGGTTCTATCTTCCTACAACTCTTTCCAGACTCGTGTGCAGTAAGACGGCTCTTTACCACGACGACCTATTGCTTACTAATAACTTACAGAGTCATCCGTCTTCCATGAAGATACACAGAGAAAATTCTAGAATTCAAAATTGCCAACAGTCCCTAATCAATAAACAGCCAAATACTGATAAAATTTTAAAATTCTTTAAGCCTGAGGTGGACATACAAAGTATTAAATAATTTTGCGAGTAACGAAAACTTTTACATTTTAACTTTCTTTTTATTTTCCTCAAATTCTTTGATGTTTTACATTATATGTTGGAGTTAAACTCATTTTTTTATTTGTTAAATTTTTCCAAACGAACGAACGGTAAATTTTTCATAACTATCCTTTGCATGGTACAAAAGATAAGGACGAATATAACTAAAATATTTCTCTGTACGAATATATATGAGCGCCACTATATATAAAAAAAAATCCCATATCATAAAAATATCATTAATAAACTGTCTTAAGATTCTGACGTCAAAAAAAATCATCTTATATGAAAAAAGCGTAAAGAAAAAGACCCTTTATGAAAAAAACTTTTTCCTATTGAATTTAGAGTTGAGTGAACACACCCAAGTCCGATCAATTAACCTTTAAGTCTATGAAAATTGGGGTGTTAGAGGGGCTGGGGGAGTTGGGGGAGTTGTTCTGGAGTGCTAATTACAGATTATTTCCTCAGATTTTTCCGCTGCCAAACTCAGCTGCGGAACATAAAGAACGATTGGGGGGAAAATAGGTGCTGCGAAATCGCGCGGAATCAGGAAATTATTCTTGAAGTGGGACTAAATAAATAAATAAATAAATGAGTGCCAAATTGATTAAATTAGTTAATGACAAATGTTGGTGTCACATTCCTAATTAACGATTAATTAACATTCAGAATTAAAATTATTGGGAACAAATAGGAAATGGAAAAATAGTCAACGTGTCGGGTAAAATAATACCGGTAGTAGTAACAGTAGTAGTAGTAGTAGTAGTAATAATAATATACAAAATGTTTGCAGAAGTGTTACAGAGAAACTATTTTAATGACGCTTAGTGTACATATATATACAGGGTGTCCCCAAAAAAACTATATACTCTTTATAGCATCATATATTTTATAATTTAAAAAAACCCAAACAATATATTGTTATAGCAATTGCCAATGAAAGGTAAATTAGTAATCTAAGTGATCAAAATGTTATAGCGAGTTGTTTGCATATAAAATTTAATTAACTACGCCAAGTGCTCAAAATGTTCTCCGGCGGCATGAATGCACTTTTGAATGCGTCGACTAAGCCTGGCCTTGTTTTATCAAAGGCCTTGTAATGGCGAAGCCTATGGACCGAACGTAGTCTAGTCACTCCCTAGCTCCGAAGCAACGGACTTAGCCTACGCAATCATTCCACGATACAAACTCTACAGCATTCAACTTTATTCAGTTCAGCAAAAGAACCCATGTTGCGTAAACGTTTGACACTGGAGCAACGAAAAAGTGTTCTGAAATGGTATTGGAAATTTGAGAATGTGTCCGAAGTCCAGCGGCAATGGATCCGGGAATTTGGTACAAAGCCACCGACACGTCTCGCCATTACAAGCATCCGTGACAAGTTTGAGGCAGAGGGATCTGCTCAAGATATGCACAAGCGAAGATCTGGACGACGCAAATCAAGTACGAGTGATGAAAACTCCGTTTTAGTGTTGCAAAAATTTAATCGATCACCATAGAAATCAGTTAGGCAATGCGCCCGTGAGACCGGAATCAGCAAATCAGGTGTTCACCGGATTTTAAAGTCGGCAAAATGGAAAAGCTACATTCCAAGTCTGTTACACGCCATGACTGAAGATGACCCTGATCGCAGACTCGAATTTTGTGAATGGTTTCAGTCAATGGAAGCCGAAGACGTACAGTTTGCCAACAAAATCGTGTGGTCTGATGAAACTACCTTCAAGCTGAATGGCACAGTAAATCGACACAACTGCAGGTACTGGTCACTTGATAATCCACACGTTTATGTGGATAAACATGTTAATTTACCAGGATTAACAGCATGGTGTGGTTTATCATCCAGGGGTTTGGTTGGACCATTTTTCTTTAATTGGACAGTTACCGGTGCCGCATATCTCGACATGCTGCGGACAGAAATTATACCTGCAGTTCGGAAGTTGTTTGGAAACGACGACTTTTACTTTCAACAAGATGGAGCCCCCACTCATTATCATTGTGGTGTCAGAAGGTACCTCGATGAAACGTTGCCTAACCGTTGGATAGGACGAAGAGGAAGCGTTGAGTATCCTCCACGTTCACCGGACTTGACTCCACTTGATTTTTACTTGTGGGGCTACCTGAAGGATGCAGTTTATGGTACAAGACCTGCAACACTCGAACACCTTAAGGATGCAACTAGGGAAAAGTGCGGGACCATCACAGCATCCACATTAGTCCATGTCTGCGAATCAGTTAGTCGACGCATTCAAAAGTGCATTCATGCCGCCGGAGAACATTTTGAGCACTTGGCGTAGTTAATTAAATTTTACATGCAAACAACTCGCTATAACATTTTGATCACTTAGATTACTAAGTTACCTTTCATTGGCAATTGCTATAACAATATATTGTTTGGGTTTTTTTAAATTATAAAATATATGATGCTATAAAGAGTATAGTTTTTTTGGGACACCCTGTATATATAGATATATATAATATATATATATATATAATATTAGTAGTGGACCGGATATCCGCATCATTTTTAACATCCGCATCCGCACTTCTGACTGCGGGTTATGCGGATATTACCTCTAATAAATTATGCAATTTACAATTAAATTAGCTTATAAAGTAGCTTATAAGGCCCAGTCATGCACATTTCATGTAAAGTATTAATTATTAATGAACAAACAAATATATAAACCTCAAAATATAAATACCTGGTAACACAGAAAATTGAATGAAACTTGTTTCATTGAATTTTCTGTGGCTGAAACTCTTGAGAAAGTTATTATTTTTATCATAATGGAAACATTAATATTAATTTTAATTCTTATGCATTGCCTGCCATAATAGTAATATCACGAAATTTGAAAAATTGTCATATATTCATAATTCTATATTATACTGATAGATTAACCAAATATCCGCATCCACATCCGCATCCGCGGATATTGAAATGAAAGATCCGCATCCGCATATGTTGAAAAACTGACATCCGGTCCACACACTAATATATATATATATATATATATATATATATATATATATATATATATAATATATATATATATATATACAGGGTGGGCGGAAAGTAGCTCCCTATTTTGGATTGGTAAAAAAATACGTATATTATCTATTTATTTCAGAAGAAATAATATGAAAAGGTAGGCATACATGGTAGGTTTTCTATAAAATTCAATGTGGGCTCCAACTCTTTCCACCAGCTTCTGGAGCCGCCCAGGAATGGCGTCCACTGACTTTAGCAGGAACTCCGGCGGATGGAGGACATGACTTCCCGAATTCGGTCCTCCAGTTCTTCCAATGTCCTCGGTTTGGTGCGGTAGACTTCTTCCTTTACCCACCCCAAAGAAAGAAGTCGCACGGTGTCAAGTCGGGGCTCCTGGCTGGCCATTGATGTGGACCACGACGACCCATCCAACGCCCAGCTGAAGTGGGCATCCAGCCACTCACGGACAACAAGAGCGAAGTGCGGAGGGGCGCCATCTTGCATAAATATCAGATCGTCGATGTTCTCCCATGTGCTGACAACCGGCCAGACCTCGTTTCGCAACATAGCAAGGTACCGCTCAGCATTCATGGTGTTGCGCAGAAGGAACGGGCCCACAACCTGATCTGAGGTCATACCACACCACACCGTTACACTGAACCGATTCTGTCGTTTTTCAGCGGTAACCGTGCGACTTCTTTCTTTAGGGGTGGGTAAAGGAAGAAGTCTACCGCACCAAACCGAGGACATTGGAAGAACTGGAGGACCGAATTCGGGAAGTCATGTCCTCCATCCCGCCGGAGTTCCTGCTAAAGTCAGTGGACGCCATTCCTGGGCGGCTCCAGAAGCTGGTGGAAAGAGTTGGAGCCCACATTGAATTTTAGAGAAAACCTACCATGTATGCCTACCTTTTCATATTATTTCTTCTGAAATAAATGGATAATATACGTATTTTTTTACCAATCCAAAATAGGGAGCTACTTTCCGCCCACCCTGTACATATATATATATATAACATTATCAGATAACCCCAAATATTCTCACTGTATAATAATGGGGGACTTTAACGCACATGTGAACTCGGAATTCTTTGTAGAATTGGGTAACATGTGGGAGTCGGCCAATTTAAGTATAAGTGATGTAGATGTATTAGGGGTAGCCAGTGGTAATTTTACATACGTTAGTGATATGAGTGGTACCACCAGGTGGATTGATCATTGTCTCACTAGTAATAATTTAAACTCTAAAGGATCGAATTGTTAGAGTTCATATTCTGCGTGATTTCCTTCTTTCTGATCATAGACCATTAGAAATATTAATTAACGTTACCAATTTATGCGCAACACGACTTAACAAGAACTCAATAGGTAAGAATAATTGCGTCGATTGGTCCAATGTTACGATGCAGGAAAGAGAATCGAATACAAAGACAGAACAAGTCACCTCTTTAATAATTTAGAAATTTTGCACCTTGCCCGTAATAATCCTTGCTCAAATGATTCTCACTGTAAACTCATAGATAGGTATTATAGTAAGATAATATCCCTGTTAAGAGAAGCAGGAAGCCCCTTCATTAAATCTTACAACTATCATACTAAGATTATTCCTGGATGGAATGATTTTATTGCCCCCCTGAAGAGGGAATCGAAAGACGCCTATGATTTGTGGTGCTTTCATGGTAGACCCAGATTAGGACCAGTATACTTGAATATGTGTATAAGTCGGGGTCAGTATAAGGCGGCCATAAGGCGATGTAAACAGGAAGAAGAGTCTATTCGAGCATCAAAAGCCTGTGAAGCTCGCATAAATAACGATAACAACAAATTTTGGAAATTTGTTAAGAATCAAACGGGTGTCAAAAATGTCCTCCCTCCGACAATCGATGGGGTGTCGGGGGAGGATGAAATTGCAAAGCTGTGGAAAAACCACTATTCTAACATTCTTAACAGTGTGAGTAGGGATAATCTTAAGATAGATTGCAGCGAAACGATTGTGGGAGGGACAAGGGAAAATACTTTGATATCATTTTCTGAAGTAAAGAGGTTAATTAAAGAGTTGAAGACTGGTTCTGCGTCAGGGGTACATGACTTATCGAATGAGCACTTAAAATATGCAAATGACGTAGAGTGTCTGCATATATCATTGTTCCTATCAGCCATGCTGGCTCATAGCTATATCCCTGCAGAGTTCATAAGGGTATATATCTTGCCCCTGGTCAAAAACTACTAGAAAAACTCTTGTTACTCCGATTAAATGATTTCCTATGGACATCTCCTAATGAGTTTGACTTTAAAAGGTCCCACTCAACTGACCTGTGTATCTATGTACTTAAAGAAACAATATCTAAATACATTGACAGTAATTCAACTATTTATAGCTGTTTCCTAGATATAAGTAAGGCATATGATAGGGTGAACCACAATATTTTATTTGCAAAACTAGAAGACAGGAAGGTTCCCATGTACATATTAAATTTATTGAAATTTTGGTATTCCCACCAATCTTTCACTGTTAGGTGGGGTAATGTACTATCCGAGTGTTTTGGCTCTTCTTGCGGGGTGAGACAAGGCTCCTTGCTCTCCCCTATGCTGTTTAATGTGTATATCGACGAATTAATTGCTTCATTTAATGAGGCAACAGTGGGATGTTGTATAGATAACACAAGGATAAATAACTTAGTTTATGCCGATGATATGGTGTTAATAAGTCCCTCTGTTAAAGATCTGGATCGGCTACTAAAGGTCTGCGAAGCGTATTCGCAGAAACATGATATTCTTTTTAATGTTACAAAAACTAAGGTTATGCAATTTCATCCTAAAAGCTGTAATCAGCCAGCTGATATAAGGTTTAAAATGAATGGTGAAGTAATTGAGGAAGTACAAGAGTTTAAGTATTTGGGTCAAACTATTACCAGCTCCTTGAGTGATGACTCGGATATAAGAAAACAATCTCGAAGCCTGTGTGCTAAAACGAATATGACCATAAGGAACTTTCGATTCTGTACAAGTGAAGCTAAAGACACTCTCTTTCGTACTTTCTGCAGTAATATATACGGACAGCAACTGTGGGTGAATTATAAAAAAGGTTCTGGCAGAACTCTAAATTTGCCGTACAACAGGTCTTTTAGACTCTTACATAAATTACCCCCGAGATGCTCAGCTTCGCAAATGTTTGCTACCCGCAATGTCCCGAGCTTACCGGAGGTAACAAGACGTGCTCAACACAGTCTAATGCAAAGAATTAAAAAATCAACCAACCCGATCATCCAAGCTATCAATGAGTCCTGCCATTTATCCTCTAAGCTATGGACTTCTTGGTACGAAAACGTCTGTCTGTAGCTCCACTTAACTTCGACATTACAGTATTATTTCTAATCAATTGTATATATTTATATCCTTAGTATATGAACTGTTATTGTATTAATAATATTTGTCATATGGACTACAGTCTGCCAATAACCTTTTCATTTTCATTTTCATATAAGTTTATATACGAGATTGTAGACACCCTTCGACCAGAGAAATACTCCGGGGCAGATGTTAGGCAGGAGAGAGGGAATACTTGAACTCCCATTTCTCCTCTCACTGTCCTCCTTAGCTGATCTTTTTCCGGGTCTCATCTACCTTGCGAGCAGTCCAGCATGCTCTCAAACACACACTTCTCCCTCTATTCCTCACTACACATAAATGCATCTTGCACACTACATAATCTTTTCAAAAATTGTATACAAAAAAGGCATCGTTGAGCCTCGGAGACCTTGATTTTGGCTCTCTCCTTCTATGAGGATGTGTTTTAGCGGGCGCTCGCCCTTGGCCCTTCCTTCTTGCTATATATATATATATATATATATATATATATATATATATATATATATATATACCGGGTGCGGCAAAAGTAACGCCCTTTTAATAATTGTATCTTTATAGTTTATAGTTATAGTTATAGTTTATCTTTATAGTTATTTTTTAGATTTTACTGAGAAAGTACTTATTATTTTTCTTAAAATGCTGTATTTTTCTTAAAAACCTTATTATTTCTCTTAAAATGCTGTAATTGATTTATTTCCTTCAATAAAAGAGAATAAACTAAAAAGGGCGTTATGTTTGCCGCACCCGATATATAGTTACCGACTGTTGCCCAACCCTGCCCTATTATGAACCTTACTAAAACTGAAGGAACGGAAGCCTGGCACAGATTAAACATTTTATGGCCGCAGCTTCTTAACAACTACATAACTATCAGGTTACATTTAGTAATCCGAACTGTTAGTTAGATGTACCAAATTATTTTAAACGACATAAACAATAAAACCCTAAACTGAATATAACTGAGTGTAGTACAAAAAAAAAGGCAAAATATACGAGCACGAGATAATATATATATTTTTTTTTTTTTTTTAGTTCAGGAAGAACCGATTCGCCTCTATTTAAAGGGCATATCTCAGCGGAAAAACAAAGAAAAAGTGAGAGGAAAGACAGAGGAAAAAGAAAGGGTGGAGGGGACAGTCGAAGTGGAAAAAGACCAAGGATGACAAGGACTGCAGGGTCGAGCCCCATCATCCTTGGGTGCTAGGGCCGGGAGGGCGCACGTGAACTAAAACCAAAATACGATAATAAAGTAATAAACAAGAATTACAAACGATATCGAGGTACGTTCACGCAAAATAAACCTCAGAATGGCGGTCATCGAAATAACGACCGTAGTCAGACACGCGTCAGACAATTCGAATAAATAATCAAGCAGTGTGTAGTCTTCAGTTTCTTGGACTGGAATGGCTCGTACCCAACTCCCGCTTAGCCGCCAACAGATCGTCTGAAGATGGCCAAACAAATTTCTTGGGGTGCGAGTTACTTTCGAAATCTTTCCGATTCTCGCACGGGTACTTGAATGCGTCCCCGACTCAGCATACCCGATTCAGAGTCGAGACCTCGTAAGTTTTTACATCTATTTAAAAGCTGCGTAATTAATTTATTTATCATATTTTATAAACAACAATCAGGGAACAATGTTTTGACACGAGGAAAGATTATATGCCAATAATCTTTCCTCGAGTCAAAATTTACGAGACAAAACTCAGTTTGCAGCTTGCATTCCCAAACTAAGTATCATTCTCGGAACGATATTCCTCAAATAAAATAAAATAGAAAAAAGTCTAACAATTATATCTTTTTACGCATTACGACGAGTAAATAATCCTAAATGAGAAATTATCAATGACCATATACCCAAAATGTATAAATGTTATCTTAACCATGAAAATAGAGGGTGGCCACAAAGTCCCTCTGCATGAAAAACAAGGGCAACATACAGATATGCTGTAATGCCACTGCAAAGGGATTTTGTGGCCACTCTGTATATATGAAAAAACATTTAAACCTTCTTCTTCTATCGTGGGGGACGCTTTTGCGGACGTTCGCCCTTGGCCCCTACTTCCTGCGTAAGCGAAGTGACATACTTAATTTCATAACACATTCGAATACATAGTAACTAGCTATGCATGAATATAATCATAAAAATATACGTACCTCTTCAAGAGGCAACCTTATTATCACTACAATAAACGAGCCAAATTTTGAGGCGTAATTCAACTATCGATTTAGCGTTCGGGGCTTAAAAAAAAATAATTATGAAGTAAAATCATGAAACCTCAACCTATACATCTTAATAACCTATAAATCCTAACCTATATGCACAAACTACTAACTTACGTATCACGTACACCAGCGATTCCCAAATCGTGGCACGCGGAGTTCTTTTCGGTAGCTCGCTAACTAACATTTTACTTCAATGATAATGTATTTTAAAATAATACTAGTACAGTTCCCGCCGCTTCGTTGACGGTTAGACAGGCTAAACTACAAAAAAAGAACACAGCCGTGTAAATTTTGAGTTTCACATTGTGTCAACATTTCTGAATCTGGTATCTCCCAAAACCTCCTCACCCCCATTCATACAACTTGGGGGCTAACCCCATCCCCCATTACCCCCACCCCTCCCCATTACCCCACCCATCCCCGATTACACCCACCCCCACCCTTCCCCCATTGCTAAACTACAGAAAAGAACACAGTCATGAAAATCTTGAGCTTCACATTGCCGCCCGTAATACAATTTCTGAATTTTTTTCTCACAATTTCTGAAAGTGTGACGGACAGACGGACAGACAGACGGACAGACGGACAGCTCTCTTATTATAGTATAGATTAGTTGCGGATAAATAACCAGCAACCTTTCCGATTGCGGTACTTCGAAAAACATGGTGTTACGTCGACCTTAATAAAGGTTGGGAACTCCTGACATAGTGCCTCCACTTAAAATAAATCACGTAGAAAAATTCAAATTTTCACCTTTTAATTCCCAATGCTAAAAGGATTCTTAAAAAAAATATTATGAAACAACAATTTCACCACCAAAAGAAAAGCAAACAAGCCGAACACTTTCGCTCAGGTCATAAGCAAACATCAAGAGAACCTTAATTTAAACTTGCAGAATAACCGAGATAATTTTTCCAAAACAAAAATATTGGAACTTTACACTATATTGTACTTTAAGTACAAAAAATGTATGTAATATTTTCTTGCCATTTTATATATATATATATATATATATATATATATATATAGAAAATGGCCAGAAAATATTACATAAGTTTATATATATATATATATTTCATAGACTTTAACCTATAGAGGGAATATTTAAATGGTGGAAAAAGAAATTGTAATACAGTAACTATTTATTGAATTGATACATTCAGAAAATTTAAAAGACATTTGATTCAGTAATGTTCCAAATTTTATACCAGCTGTTACCCTCCATACTGACTTCGTAGGAATGCTTCGCGAACAGCAGTGACTCTTTCTAGAGAATTTCTTGGTCTATCGGATATTTAATTTTTTTGACACTTCATTCAGCAGTGAATTTCTTTACCCACGCTCGGATAAGATTCGCGTGTGGTGCTGGTTTTTTAATTCACGTGTAAATCGTATTTAGGCTGTAATGATTGATCCACATTCGTGAATCCACCGTACGAGCTAAACCTTTTCTCGAACAGACGCCATTACAACTAAAGCATAGGTCAGACGAAACATATAAACAGATGTTGTACAATCTTCCTTAAAACTATCGCATTTCCGCCATTGTTTAAAGTTTTTAATAGAAAAAACAATACCGAATCAAATGCACTTATTACTTTTTTTTCAAATATATCCATTCAACTAAATAGTTATTTAAATTTGCATCATTCAGTTAAATACCCACTGTATATACAGTTTCAGCAACGCCTTGGCTCTATAACGGAGGGAACACTCAATTTGACGTCAATTCGAACCACAATTCCACCGAAGAAGGCTCCTTGGTAAAGCCTTAATCGCTGAAATCTGAAGTCATTAAGGCTGCGCCATAGATCGAACCTGCATGCAACCACAAGGCTACAGTGATTTGCAACTATAAATATAGTGAAATAGTAGTTGTTAATACCTTAGATTTATTTTCATTATAACTTATGCACAGGATTGGGGTTCCCGCAGTCTTTGCGTTCAAGTGATGGCCTACTACTACTACCAGTGTCCAGTGACTTCCTTCGGAAATTAGCAGGTTCATGCAGAAGTGGGGTTTCTATATAGTTTAGTAGTATGCACGCATTTACGACGATGGAGGTGGGATAATGGAGAATGGGGGATGATAAAAGGGAGGGGGTAGGAGTTGGGGGAGTGGGGGTTGTGCCAGTGCTAAGGGGGTGGGGGTATACCACAAAAAATAAAAAAATTGGATATAGAATATGGTGACGTAACTTGGAGAATATACTGTAAAAATAAAAAAATTGGATATAGAATATGGTGACGTAACTTGGAGAATATACTGTGTGTGTATATACTGTATATATATATATATATATATTAGTGATGTAGCGGATGTCATTTTTTTCACATCCGTGGATGCGGATGCGGCTGACGATGTTTGATTTCAACATCCGCGGATGCGGATGCGGATGCGGATGTCTACATTTTCGTTATTTTTTAGGATATATTCGAGATTTGTTGTGTTTAACGTATATAATAAGTTATTATATAGAGAGAGCTGTAGCTATAATGTAGTATAATTGATTAATTGTACAATAATTGCTGTACTTTTCTCTGAACATATAAAATAATATCAAGCATCTAACTAATATAGAAATCAATTAGTGAATTCGTCTGCAAATAAATTCGTTATATTTTGTTGAGTTTCAGCCACAATTAGAAACCATAATTGTGTTACCAGGATGCGGGACGTGAACCCAACTCAAATGCACCCCACCGACCTCTTTCCCCAACCTCCACCCTTATAGAAAGAGATCTTTAATTAGCTTGATAACTATTTATATTAAGTTTAAAGTTTTATTAGGCATATTTATAAATGAGTAATTAAAATAAAGTAAATTAAGATGTTCATCGTTTAATGTTCAAACTTAATTATAGGAAGGTTATGCTTAAGGAACATTAATTTTTCTGCCTTTTCTGCTGCCAGTCTGTTTCTCTTTTCATCATATATTAATCCAGCACTGCTAAATAATCTCTCGCTTGGTACGTTTGTTGGAGGACAGGCTAAATGTTTCCTCGCAAGTTTACTCAAGTATGGATAGATATTCTGCGTATTTTTCCACCAACTAATAGGATTGTCACATGCAGCCAGGCGTTTTTCTTGGTGATAGCTCTCGATCATTTTTACTACATCTTTTGACATCGCGTAGGTCTCGTCATTGCTGCTTGACTCAAGAAACTGAGAGAGAGATTCTGTGATAGATTTGCTTGTTGAAGGTGTTGGTTCTGTCACTGAAACTTTTATTCTTTTGGTGGGTGGCGAAGCGACAGATTCAAGAGATTGAAGCTCTTCAACTGCTTTGCCAAGTGATGATTTAACTCGTTCTAATGTACTAGTTGAAAATAACTTAGCTTTGTAACGTGGATCTAAGTAGGTTGCAAGAGAGTAACTTCATACAAGAACAGCCTCTCGTCTTGTCGCTTGCATCACTTTTGCGCACAATGAACTAGTTCTATTAATATAGTAGAATTTGATAATTTCCGCTTATTAATGACATTTTATCTCAACGGTCCACATCCGCAGGACATCCGCAGTCCAAAGTGCGGATGCGGGTGCGGATGTTCCGCGGATGCGGATCTGACCTACATCACTAATATATATATATATATATTATATATATATATATATATATATATATATATATATATATATATATGGGATGAATTTCACAATAAAACACGTGAAATGAATAAATGCTGTAAACCCACAAGGAAAAAGAAAAACGATTCCAAGGCCTTTCGTGTATTCAAAGCTACACCTGACGAGGTGTAGCTTTGAATACACGAAAGGCCTTGGAATCGTTTTTCTTTTCCTTGTGGGTTTGCAGCATATATATTATATATATATATATATATATATATATATTATATATATATATATATATATATATATATAACCTTTGGTTAGCTTCCGCCTGAATTGTTCATTCTGACGAAGGTCAAGCTTTTCACTCCACCTAAGACCTACAGTTTTACGTGGAATCCGAACCACGCCCCACCAGCAGCCCAGCGTCTTAACCACTAGGCCACCCAGGGTACCCATTTATCTATCAACCAATTTCTTTATTGTCTGGAAGGATGAACAGCTGGGGTTTGCTGCGTGCCGGCTGCCGTCACCGGGTCTCGAACCCGGTTCCGATGGATTCGTAGTCAGCGACGCTAACCACTACTACACCGAGGCGCATATATATATAATATATGTACAGGGTGGGCGGAAAGTAGCTCCCTATTTTGGATTGGTAAAAAAATACGTATATTATCCATTTATTTCAGAAGAAATAATATGAAAAGGTAGGCATACATGGTAGGTTTTCTCTAAAATTCAATGTGGGCTCCAACTCTTTCCACCAGCTTCTGGAGCCGCCCAGGAATGGCGTCCACTGACTTTAGCAGGAACTCCGGCGTGATGGAGGACATGACTTCCCGAATTCGGTCCTCCAGTTCTTCCAATGTCCTCGGTTTGGTGCGGTAGACTTCTTCCTTTACCCACCCCCAAAGAAAGAAGTCGCACGGTGTCAAGTCGGGGCTCCTGGCTGGCCATTGATGTGGACCACGACGACCCATCCAACGCCCAGGGAAGTGGGCATCCAGCCACTCACGGACAACAATGGCCAGCCAGGAGCCCCGACTTGACACCGTGCGACTTCTTTCTTTGGGGGTGGGTAAAGGAAGAAGTCTACCGCACCAAACCGAGGACATTGGAAGAACTGGAGGACCGAATTCGGGAAGTCATGTCCTCCATCACGCCGGAGTTCCTGCTAAAGTCAGTGGACGCCATTCCTGGGCGGCTCCAGAAGCTGGTGGAAAGAGTTGGAGCCCACATTGAATTTTAGAGAAAACCTACCATGTATGCCTACCTTTTCATATTATTTCTTCTGAAATAAATGGATAATATATGTATTTTTTTATCAATCCAAAATAGGGAGCTACTTTCCGCCCACCCTGTACAGTATATATATATATATATAATATTTAGGAGAAATCCAATGACAAGGAGGAATGTAAATGCCATGAAAAGTCTTCTTTAATGCGCAACGTTTCGAGCAATACGCTCATCATCAGGCTAGATAATAACAATATGAAATTAGAATCAATAAATAAATGTGAACAAGACAAAATAATTTCCATAAAACCTATTCAGTAAAAGCAAATTTTAAAAAGACTAAAAGAAGAGGGTTAAATTCAAAGTTATAAAAATTTACATATAAAATTAACCAGAAATTTAAAAAGCTATTTTTAAATTAGATATAGTAAATTTGAAATTAGTACACTGGAATAATTAACACTAATACAACGGAATAATTAACACTACGAACCTTTCAATGCTGGTTCCGAGGCACGAGTAATTTAAAACAAAACAAAACAGGAAACAAGCTATGGGTTGGGCGGTTGGAGTTATAAGTTAGGGGAGGGGGGATTATAAAAAATTGGGGAGGAGGGGGAGTTGGGGAGGGGGGGGGTTGGGGGAGGGGGTTATAAAAAATTTAGAGGGACAGCTGAGGAATCCACGTTTAGAGAAGGGGTCAATGTTTAATATAAAGAGATTCCAAAATTCTAAGTGAGTTAGGACAAGAATTACAACCGAGAATTTTAAAATGATCTAAAGTGACATCAGTTTTACATTTTATACTGTGTTCCCGAATACTGGAGGCTTCCTTTTTATTTAAAACTTTACCTGTTCGGCAACTTATTCCCATATGCGAATAAAATCTAGTCCTGAGGGAGCGCACGGTGCTGCCAATGTAAGTACCAAGGAGACACCTTGGGCAGGTAAATAAATATACAACACCGCTACGCAACGAATCAGGAGTTCGATCCTTCGCTGAGAAAAAGCTACCTAAAGACATTTTGTTAATAAATATAATGCGAAAATCAGTATGATAAAAAAATTTTCTTAACAACTTTGTAAATTTAAGTTTAAATTCTTTATTCATGGGACCCATTTCAGGTACCAGGAAATATTTTATATCTTTAGGCACTGAAATACAGGAAGTTGAGGGCTATAAACATTATTTAAGAAAGATCTTATTAGTTTATCTACATATTGAACAGGAAAACTATTATTGGTAAAATATGATCTTAAATTATTAAATTCATCGTTTAGTAAGGTAAAACTAGAGGTCAAATTATATCCTCTGAACAAGAGAGTTTTAATACACGACATCTTATAGTTAAAATCAGTAAAACTAAAGAAATTCATGCCCAAACCAGTAAAAGTGGGTTTCCTGTAAACTGATGTAGTAATAGAATCACCTTTTTTCGAAATTAAAAGATCTAAAAAGGGAAGGGAGCCATTTTTCTCAGTTTCCATTGTATAAGTTATATTGGGGTGCAGAGAATTTAAGAAGTTAAAAAATTGTTGCGCTTGTACAGCATTATCAAAAACAGCTATCGAGTCATCAACGAAGCGTCGATAGAAAATTGGTTTACAATGGGTGGGAGATTGTCTAAAAATTACACTTTCTAAATGAGTCATAAAAAAAATCAGCTGATAGAGGTCCGACGGGTGATCCCATCCCAACACCATCAATTTGTTGGTAAACCTTATTATTGAAAGTAAAATAACATTGCTTAAAAACCAATTCTAAAAGTTCCTTAAAATAAGACCATGAAAAACCATGAAAACTATCAGAGCTAAAAACCCTATCTAAAATAATGGCAATAGTTTCTTATACAGGTACATTCGTGAAAAGCGACTTTACATCAAAACTGACAAAAAACTTTTTTGAATCGAAATTCTTACTAAGAAGATCTTTTTGAAATTCATAAGAGTTATTTATAGTATAAGCATTTTTCGCAAAAGGTGACAGGAGACGAACAACAAATTTTGACAATTGAAAGGTAGGTAAGTTATACGAAGCTAAAATAGGACGGAGAGGTGTTCCAACTTTATGGATTTTAGGCAAACAGTATAATTGAGCAAGATCAGAACCAGATACGAACAACTGAGAGTAAGTATCATTTTATTATCTTTAAAGACTTTAATCGTGACAAAAATCTATTAACTTGGTCTTCCAACCTTAAAATGACTTTATTGACGGGTTCAAGAATTTTTTGAATTTGCTAACATCACTTAGGATTTCATTAGTTTTATTTATGTAATCAGATTTATTCAAAATAACAACTCCGTTGCCCTTGTCCGGTCTAGTCACATAAATCTCCTGGTTCTTTGCCAAATTCTTAATAACCTGCAAGTCACTCTTTTAAATATGAAAGATTTAAATTTAAGGTTTCTAAGTTTGTGAAAAAATTCATGAGTTAAATTAGCAAACTGACATTTAAAATTATTGAAATCACCGACATGGGGAACATTTTTCAAGCCATTAAAAATTTTTCAAAGTAAAGAAAAAACGAAGGCTTATATATTTGAAATAACGGAAGCTTAAATTGCAAGCCAAGTGAGAGTAAAAACCTTTCCCGAGGGGATAGGGTGTAACTAGAAAAATTCGAAATTACTTTATCAGAATTGAAAAAATTAGGTGAATTCAGGCCCAGGGCCTTTAACTTTCGTTCATGAGTTTCAGAAATGGTAGAATGAAACTTTTCAAGTTCACGTTGTACAAGAGAAATTATTAATAAATAATCCAACAACGAAAGGGTATTTTTAAGGGTAATTATATGATGCTCAAGCGACTTATTATGCGAGTCTGAAATTTTGATTTTATAATTAATTTCATTATTTAATAAATATTCCAGGGAAGATTGATAAAATTCAGTCATATAGATTGTCACGATAAAGTTTGAAGTAAACGAATTTCGGGAAAACCCTGCAGGTACGACACATTTCAAGAAAATAACAATCGAGTTTTGACTTGAGAAGCTTTCGTGAAGTCTTCCAAACATGGCGATAAGCCCTAAGGCCATCTTGTCCATACCTTGAGTATATATAGTCATGCGGTTTGCTTCTACAAAGCTTCAATTTAATATTTAGGAGAAATCCAATGACAAGGAGGAATGTAAATGCCATGAAAAGTGCCTAAAGATATAAAATATTTCCTGGTACCTGAAATGGGTCCCATGAATAAAGAATTTAAACTTAAATTTACAAAGTTGTTAAGAAAATTTTTTTATCATACTGATTTTCGCATTATATTTATTAACAAAATGTCTTTAGGTAGCTTTTTCTCAGCGAAGGATCGAACTCCTGATTCGTTGCGTAGCGGTGTTGTATATTTATTTACCTGCCCAAGGTGTCTCCTTGGTACTTACATTGGCAGCACCGTGCGCTCCCTCAGGACTAGATTTTATTCGCATATGGGAATAAGTTGCCGAACAGGTAAAGTTTTAAATAAAAAGAAGCCTCCAGTATTCGGGAACACAGTATAAAATGTAAAAACTGATGTCACTTTAGATCATTTTAAAATTCTCGGTTGTAATTCTTGTCCTAACTCACTTAGAATTTTGGAATCTCTTTATATTAAAACATTGACCCCTTCTCTAAACGTGGATTCCTCAGCTGTCCCTCTAAATTTTTTATAAACCCCCCTCCCAACTCCCTCCCCCCTCCCCAATTTTTTATAATCCCCCCTCCCCTAACTTATAACTCCAACCGCCCAACCCATAGCTTGTTTCCTGTTTTGTTTTGTTTTAAATTACTCGTGCCTCGGAACCAGCATTGAAAGGTTCGTAGTGTTAATTATTCCGTTGTATTAGTGTTAATTATTCCAGTGTACTAATTTCAAATTTACTATATCTAATTTAAAAATAGCTTTTTAAATTTCTGGTTAATTTTATATGTAAATTTTTATAACTTTGAATTTAACCCTCTTCTTTTAGTCTTTTTAAAATTTGCTTTTACTGAATAGGTTTTATGGAAATTATTTTGTCTTGTTCACATTTATTTATTGATTCTAATTTCATATTGTTATTATCTAGCCTGATGATGAGCGTATTGCTCGAAACGTTGCGCATTAAAGAAGACTTTTCATGGCATTTACATTCCTCCTTGTCATTGGATTTCTCCTAAATATTAAATTGAAGCTTTGTAGAAGCAAACGCATGACTATATATATATATATATATATATATATATATATATATATAATATATATATATATATGTGTGTGTGTGTGTGTGTGTGTGTGTGTGAGACATCATACTATGAACTTTAGCGGTCGCCATTTTAAAAGCTAATCATCTGATGCTTAAAATCAGCACACTGAACCATTGCTACTGTGAGGGCAGAGTATAGATTCCACGACAACACTGTCATAAGCAAACTACTTAATTTATTTATAGCATTAGCAATCAGGTTGAAGAAGGTTACAGCAACGCTGGACTTGGGTGTTCAGCTGATCCAGTATCTGACCACGCGTCTGACCTCAGCGACATAGAACTTGAATGCGTACCCGACTCAGCATACCCCATTCAGAATCGAGACCTCGCAAGTTTTTACATTTGTTTAAATCTGTGTAATTAATTTATTTATATTTTATAAACAACAATCAGCAACGATGTTTTTTATTATTTTTTATTTTCTTCTGTTCATGAATGTAATGTCCACGCCTGCGAACATTTTGAACAAACAATGAAGAATGGCATCATTTTCGATTCAGACATCTTGGAGGAAAGAGAATCGATTATCACAGGCCTGCGATGGTTTTGTTGTCCGAAATATTTTATAACTTATATAGTAATTTTTGCACGCTGATTCCGAAAATATTATTCATTTTTCGCCATCACGTACAGATTTTTCACAAAATCTAATTTCATATTACATATGTAAGTAATTTGCATTAAAATTGACTCAGTTAAACTTTGATTAAAAACTACTGAGATATTAGGGAAGGTGGGATCAGCATGATGGCTGATTACTGCTGCATGTTGAAACGGGATACTCCAGAATTATTACATAAAAGGAACAGCGCGTACATTCGAGACTAAAAGGCATAGATCTAACGAGAAAACTCGGGACAAATAAAGATGAATATGTAATTGATGTTAATAGTCTTTTTTCTTTTTAAAGTTGTTTGCATTTGTAATTAGTATAACAAAGCGAAATAGCTACCTAATATAAATTAAAATAAATAATATTTATTTATGTTGTTTTTCCCCCTTCCAGTTTGCAGAATCGAAATGAGCGTAGTTGAATTATATAAAATCAGTTATTAGTAAGAAAAAAACTCTTACAAAGTTCTCATTCGCAGGCCTGTTATTCATAATGTTTGTAAGTATCTATTTACAGTTTTTAGTTCTTTTTATTCATTGTGCTGGAGCTCCAGTTGTCTATATAGAATATTTCTTAGAACCAAATCAAACATTATATATATATATATATATGATGAATAAAACCACGAAGGAAAGGAAACACAGAATGGTGCTCAAGCGCTTTCGTCTAATGACATCCTCAGGAACACTGAAATAAATAAGTTCGAGACTATACTATATAGGTCACAAAACAAAAATTGTAGGAGCATGCAAATTTATAAGGAAAAGCTACCAGAGTTTTAGCACTTTGCCCCTCTTGTCTAAATCCGTTCTGAACGAATTCAAAACAACAGGATCAAGCGAAAAAAGGCCGTGGTTAATGTTGAAATTATTTGTAAGTTGAATAATGGCAGACTCAAGAATATTTTCATTAACAATGTTGCTTGAGTGAAACAAAATTGAAGCATTATTCCAATCAATACAGTGGGATAACTCTGGCAAATGTACGAAAAGGGCACTGGACGACTGTTCCGTTCTCACGGAATATTGATGCTGTTTTACACGCATTTGCAAATCCTTTCCCGTCTGTCCAATGTAAAAGGAATCACATTGTTTACAAATAATTTTATAGATAATGCCTGAATTATTGGTAGGACTATTTTTTACTATGATATTTTTCACAATATTGTCATATGAAAATACTACATTAATATTCAAAAGTTTAAGTACATTAGCAATGCCTAAAAAGCCTGGGAAAAATGGAAGTACTAAAATATTCTTCGACAAAGTGCGAGGGTTATATTATTCACACGATAGAAAGTTCGTTTTGCCTTGTTAAGACAAGATTCCAAAAAAGCAGGTGGGGATCACAAATCATTTCCAATACTGTTGATTCTTCTAATTCGGCATCCATGTATTCCGGACTGGCAATCCTAAGAGAGCGGAGAAACATTAAAGAAAATATGGCTTGCTTCATGAGGGTGTCATGTCCGGAGTAAAAGTGCACGAGGACAATTTTTTTTTTTCCGATAAATACTAAACTTAAAACCTGGGCTTTCCCTACGTACAACCACGTCCAAAAACGAGATTGAGTTGTTTTGTTCCACTTCTAAAGTAAACTTAATGGAGGGGACTTGATTATTTAGCTGAAGGAGGAAGTCATCCAGGTCACACTTCATGGGCCAGATACACAAAATATCGTCGACGTACCGCAACCATGGGATGCCAACCCCCAGGATTCTCGGAATGTAAGTAATTTCGAAAAACTCCATATAAATATTGGAGAGGAGGGGCGACAAGGGATTACCCATGGCCATCCCAAAAACCTGTTGATAATATTCGCTATTGAAAGTGAATTTACAGTCTTTGATGCGAAGGTCCTAGAGCTTCTCCAGGACCCCGCCACATACAGAAAGCTTAGGAACAACTCGCAGGATGACGCCATCAAATCATTCAATAGTGGCTTGAAACGCATTCTCAAAGATTATAAGGACTTAATTTCCCTTTTCACGTCCACTTCACCTTCTATTCCCTACCTTTACGGTCTTATTTAAACCCACAAACCTGGCAACCCTATGCGTCCTATTATTAGCTCTGTGGGTTCTATTACCTATAAACTCTCCAAATGGCTTGTCAAAGTCTTGTCCCCCATTCTTGGAACTATCTCTGATTCACATGTAAAAAATTCCACGGACTTACTGAAAAACTGAATAATATACGCGCTGAAACTAACGATAGATTGATCAGTTTCGACGTTTGTTCATTGTTTACAAAAGTGCCGATTGACGATATGCTTGACTTTCTCTCCCGAGAATTACATAAGTATGACCTGCCACTACCTGCACACATCGTTTTGGAACTCATTAAACTTTGCATCAAAAACTGTAAGTTCACTTTCAGTAGCGAATATTATCAACAGGTTTTTGGGATGGTCATTCGCCATAGGTAATCCCTTGTCGCCCCTCCTCTCCAATATTTATATGGAGTTTTTCGAAATCATTTACATTCCGAGAATCCTGGGGGTTGGCATCCCATGGTTGCGGTACGTCGACGATATTTTGTGTATCTGGCCCATGAAGTGTGACCTGGATGACTTCCTCCTTCAGTTAAATAATCAAGTCCCCTCTATTAAGTTTACTTTAGAAGTGGAACAAACCAACTCTATCCCATTTTTGGGCGTGGATGTACATAGGGAAAGCCCAGGTTTTAAGTTTAGTATTTATCGGAAAAAACAAACAACTTGTCCTACATACACTTTTACTCTAGACATGACACCCCCATCAAGAAAGCCATATTTTCTTCAATGTTTCTCCGCTCTCTTAGGATTGCCAGTCTGGAATACATGGCTGTCGAATTATAAAAAATCAACAGTATTGGAAGTGATTTGTATTACCCACCTGCTTTTTTTAAATCTTGTCTTAATAAGGCAAAACGAACTTTCTATCGTGTGAATAATAACCCTCTTACTTTGTCAAAGAATATTCTAGTACTTCCATTTTTCCCAGGCTTTTTGGGCATTGCTAATGCACTTAAACTTTTGAATATTAATGTAGTATTTTCATATGACAATACTGTGAAAAATATCATCGCAAAAACTAGTCCTACCAATAATTCAGGCATTATCTATAAAATTGGTTGTAAACAATGTGATTCCTTTAACATTAGATAGACGGGAAAGGATTTGCTAACGCGTGTAAAACAGCATCAATATTCCGTGAGAACGGAACAATCATCCAGTGCCCTTTTCGTACATTTGTCAGTTATCCCGCTTTATTGATTGGAATAATGCTTCAACATTGTCAATCGAAATATTCTTGAGTCAGCTATTATTCAACTTACAAATAATTTCAACATTCGACAGGACCTTTTTTCGCTTGATTCTGTTGTTTTCAATTCGTTTAGAACGGATTTAGACAAGAGAGGCAAAGTGCTAAAACTCTGGTAGCTTTTCCTTATAAATATGTATGCTCCTCCTACAATTTTTATTTTTATTATATTTTTATTTTTTATTTTTTGTGACCTATATATAATCTCGAACTTGTTATTTATTTCAGTGTTCCTGAGGATTTCATTAAAGCGCTTGAGCACCATTTTGTTTCCTTTTTTTTCCTTCGTGGTTATTTTCATCATAATATATATATATTATATATATATATATATATAGTTTATTTCTTTAGCCACAGGATGTTGGATTTTAATAGAATATTTAACCCCCCCCCCCCCCCCCCCCCCCCCGACTTTATTTATATAGGGTATACGAGTATTTTAGGTGCTTACAGCGATTATGTATTTGACTTTATATAGAATTAATATTTGGGTGGCCCTAATGTATGAAGGGTAAAATTTTTTTTCGAAATTCCTGGCTCTCACTCCCTACATTTGTTTCATTTGGCCAGTGAGGATTGTGTGCAAAGTTATTTCAAAATGTAGAGGTCGCCCAACTGAGTTAAAGTTTTCACCCAATAGGCCTCCATGTCTGGCAGGTTCTGACAGATAGCCAGCCAGGTTTCCCCAGTATTGTCAGTAGGTATTAGCGATTCTAAGTCATTTTTTCCACTCATCAAAATATAAAATTTATAAAATAAAATGCCCAATCCGGACCCTCTTCTGTCCAACTTGTTTAAACAAGTTCCGTACACGTCGTGAGGTAGAAGTACAATCTTCTTCATTATATAAAATTAGATAATAAAGGGTCTGAAACTAAAACTGTTTCTTTATATACGCTATAACTGTCGCTATCATTTAGATTTTCTTGCACATCGTTATGAGTCCTGAACAGTTTTCAATTGAAAAACTGGTAAAATGAGAATAAACGCTCACTTAGAACGAGTTGTGTATACATTAACTTTTCATGATAGCATTGTAATATCCAACCATGTACTCGAGCAGGCTTTTGAATCGATATGTTCAAAGGTTAAGAATTATGAAAATGTTCAGTCCAGTTGTAAAGTAGGAACAAAAATAATCCTGAATGATCTTAATGCTCTGTATATCGAGTATAGAAAGCCTCATACATTAAGCGGGGTATTATATCTAAAAAGAATTGGATGCATTATACAAAGCAATGTGAATGTAGCTATTTCCACCATTATTTGAGTTTACCATACTAATAAAAAATAATCTCTTGATATGTTAATAAATATTGTATGCAGATGTGGTTTATTATTTCTAAAAAGGATTGTATGTATTATACAAGGTAATAAGAATGTAACTATTTCCACCATTATTTGTAAGTTTACTATACTAATAAAAACAATGTCTTCACATGTTAATAAATGTTGTATGCAGATGTGCTTCTATTTACTCCTTACTCATTTTTAAATTATGTCTATGTATGCGTCTTAATAAGATGTTGGCTAACCAGGATGGTTTATGAGCGCAATCGCGAAAAGATAAGAAAAAATATACGGAAAAAAATAAATAAAGAATAATATATAAAGAATAATAAAGAATAATACACACACACCACACACACACACATATATATATATATATATATATATATATAATATATATATAGTGTGTCCGTAAAGTCATGGTGGGATTTTAAATAGCTATATTATTGCAACGAAACATGATAATGAGATGAAAAAAGGCAAATTGAAGAACAACTCTAAAAGAATAACTTTATTTAACGTAGTTCGATATGGGCTCCTCTGGTAGCCCTGCAGACATCTAGGCGGTGATGTGTGTCCGTAAAGTCATGGTGGGATTTTAAATAGCTATATTATTGCAACGAAACATGGTAATGAGATGAAACAATGCCAAATTTAAGAACAACTCTCAAAGTTGTATCTTGTAGTTAGTCTAGGCTAAGCTTAACCTTTATCTCGTAGTTAGTCTAGGCTGTCCACATGCCTATGTTGAACATGAGCGTAATAGCCCGAAAGTTAATGTGTGGTGTGCTCTAGCAAGAGATCGAGTGATTGGCCCATTTTTCTTCGCGGAACCCACTGTGACGTCACACAACTACCTCGCTTTGTTGGAACATTTTGCAGTACCCCAATTTATTGACAATAATGTCATCTTTCAGCAAGATGGTGCTCCCCCGCACTATGCCAACGTTGTTCGAGAATTCCTTAATGAAAAATTTCCACAGAGATGGATAAGAAGGAGGATGGAAGCCATGGCCTCCACGCTCTCCGGACCTGACACCTTTGGACTTTTATTTGTGGGGTTACGTCAAGCAAAGCGTGTACAGTGTACCCATTAGGGATATTCATCACTTGCACGAGCGAATCACGGAAGCTATCGCATCCGTCACTCCTGATGTTCTTGGGCGTGTGTGGCTGGAATTGAATCACCGCCTAGATGTCTGCAGGGCTACCAGAGGAGCCCATATCGAACTACGTTAAATAAAGTTATTCTTTTAGAGTTGTTCTTCAATTTGCCTTTTTTTCATCTCATTATCATGTTTCGTTGCAATAATATAGCTATTTAAAATCCCACCATGACTTTACGGACACACTGTATAAGTGTATATATACACACACACACACTGATGATGATTAAAACATTTTAAATCTCAGATTGAGGTCTGGGTTTCGACTTCTGATGGCGTAATATCACTGTTATGCCTAAGATAGTGTTTTTGTGGAATCTACACTCTACATTCATAATATGCAATGGGGCAGCGTACTGATTTTAAGCATCAGATCATCTTTTAAATAGGGGATGCTAAAGTTCATAGTACGTCACACACACACACACTGTACATGCATATAATTTTATTTTCCAGTTTACGTTGTTAGGTTAGGTTACTACACATTTTGGGGGGTTGCACCCCACCACCCTTGGCACTCGCACTCGCCCTTCCCCTTATCATCCCCCATTAGCCACCCCAACACCATCCCAAGCCTAAAGGAGATTGCTTCAAAAGTGAAACCGAAATACCCTACGTTGTTCTGAGGGGTCTCTCTCTCTCTCTCTCTCTCTCTCTCTCTCTCTCTCTCTCTCTCTCTCTCTCTCTCTCTCTCTCTCTCTCTCTCTCTCTCTCTCGATATTCAATTTAGTACAAGAGATAAAAAAAATATACGGCTTTGTGTTGCTTAACATTCTTCGAAACGGCAAAGGTCTTGCGACAGAGAGGACCTACAGCTTTGCGTGGGATCAGAAGTACGGGTCACTACATCATCTGGGAAGGAGTGTGGCGACGTGGTCGCGGTGTAGCCTTCATACGAGATAAAGCGTAGTATTATTAAATTGGTTTATTTATTACTGTTATTTAGTGTTTGTTGATGTTCGAGTTTTTTCAATCATTTTAATTAAAAAGAAAACCAAAACAATTCCATCATCTTACACAAAGTGGCCAGTAAATACCTGACACATTTGAAAGTAATGTTAAATGGACCTTATGAAAGGAAATGAGATTATTCGCATACCATACTAGACTACAATCTCAGGAGATTTATTACATAATAATGATGTTTGTTTTTTGAAAATAATGCTTCGTAAATATCCACCATCCTGTTGTATGCATTGAGCGCACGGACCATTGTGCTTTATTTCGGTACCAAGTACAGTAATGATAAACAACTTTCTTGCTCCAAAACAGAGATAGGATTTTATGATCAAATCTGGTTCCAGCAGGATGGGGCAAATGCCCACACTACTCGTGCATCAACGGCACTGTTAAGAGAGCTGTTTCCGCATCATTTCATTTTACGTTTGGAGATATTCCATCGCCAGCCAGAAGCGCGGCGTTAACAGCGCCCGACTTCTTCTTGCGGGGTTTGCTGAAATTAACAGTCTACCAGCAAAAGCCAAGGACCCTTCAACATCTACGAGTCACATTGAACAGGAGGGAATTAGCCAAGATTCCAGTTGACACTATACGGAAAGTAATGCGAAGCAGTGTTCCGTGCGAGTCAGTGCATACAAGAAGATAGTGGACATTTACAAAGCATTATTTTCAGGATCTAAACCGAAAAACAAACATCACTATCATGTAATAAATCTACTGGGATTGTAATCTAGTATGGTACGCGAAAAATCTCATTTCCTTTCACAAAGTCCATTTTAAAATTACTTTCAAATGTGTCCACTTTTTACCGGCCACCTTGTGTGTGTGTGTGTGTATATATATATATATATATATGAAGAGTGTTAAAACCAATTTCCTAACGTGTTTAAGATATGTGCAGACACACTGCGCACGGTCAGAACAATAAAATAATACACGATAACTAATTAAACTTTAAAATTCAGGAACAAGCGTGTATATTGAAATTGCTCTCAAATAAAAACTTCAATTTATTTAATTCGTTACAAAGTTTGTTCTTTTGTAACATTAAAAGTTATTTCTGTGCTCAGTAATTAAGTAGCAGAAATTATATTTATGGCTTTATTGTTAACCAAATCTTCAAAATATTCGATATGGTTGCATATGGCAACTCTATATTTTGAGAGAGGCGTAAAAATTGCGAACATGGATAGCAAATTCGTCGACAACTAAAAAAAAAATTGCTGAGGGTTTAAAAGGGTAGAAGAGAACATTCTTGTTAGGTACAAGCCGGTTAGGTCTATAATATGCTAGGTTAGGTTAAGTTAGTGCCTATGATTCTGCTGTCTTCAAAATTACAAATGTCCCCATAAATGTACCCTACATGTCCAGTTTCAAAATGTCGTACAACAGAACTAAAGAGAATTTTGTGTCCCACACACACACACACACACACACACACACACACCCTTTCCCCAAATATTATCCCCAGCTAATATAATTTTCGTTGCCATAAAAGATTGCTCCAAAGGTGCTGATATTATTAATATTTTTTTTTCGTGATCATAAGCCGAATTCAATGCAAGATCAAAGCAAAATGATCCTTACGGACGTGTCTCTCTAAAGACATTATTGATCTTATTGCTTGGCTGAAATTGAATAATGAAGAATATCACACACACACACACACACACACACACACATATATATATATATATATATATATATATATATATATATATATATAGAGAGAGAGAGAGAGAGAGAGAGAGAGAGAGAGAGACCTTTTCCGTTCTATGGGCACCATTGAAATGAGAGAAATTAATATTTTTTAAACTTATTTTAGTTTTTATTAATAATGAGTACATTTTGAATAGGAGAAATTTAATTTATTTAATTTAACAGCTTTAATGAACATAAAAACAAAAAATATTTGTCGTTTCTTCAAAAATTTGACGATTTATTACATTACATTATTATTATTGGTCATACCTAACCTAGCTTAACATAGCCTAACCTATCCTAACCTGACCTAACCTCGTTGGTGCCCATAGAACGGAAAACCCCATATATATATATATATATAATATATATATAATATTTGGAACAGATACATTAATTCACTTTCCAAGTACAGTACTTCATTATATCCGGTGGAAGGGTAACTTTATTATTTCCATCCTTCAAATATACGAGTATAAACAAAATACACCCTAAATTAATCTTTTCTTTTTAGTTCCCCTTCAATTATCTCACTTTTATTTTCTCTCTCCACTAAAATTCTTCTTCTCTCTCTCTCTCTCTCTCACATCACTTTTTATCCATAAGGCTTTTTATCCATAAGGTAAACAATATCCAATTCACTTTTTTGACCCCTCGTTTTCTTTCACCCGTCAATCTCTCTCTCTCTCTCTCTCTCTCTCTCTCTCTCTCTCTCATATATATCATCCTTTCGTATACCCACATCGCGAGTCCTTCTTCCTTTTCATCATCATCTTTTCCCCTTTTTTCAGAATCTTCCTTTCCCCGCCCCAAAAAAATGGCTTTGATCCCAATTCTTATTAATGAAGTATCTCTTTTGAGGCCATTTTTCTACCCGACCCTTCCAAAAGGCTTACCAACAACTTACGCTAACCCTTTTAGCTCCTAAAGGGACACAAAACACACACACACACACACACACTCCGTATATATATATATATATATATATATATATATATATATATATATAACCACGCGGTGTTTTTTATATGACATTAGGTTGCACGAGGTTCTTGTCAACTTTTATCCTCCCTTATAGCCTAACGGTCAACGCCTGTGTCTCCGAGTCATAAGGCCAACGTTCGAATCCTGGTGTGGGATAAATTTTGCAACACTACATAACATTTTATATATATATATATATATATATATATATATATATATATAATGAGAGAAACTTTAAAATCTTCAATTTTCCATAAACGTTTTACCAGGTACGAACTAAAAAAAGAAACGTAATATATAATACTAGAAAATATAAGATAAAAAAATAAAAAATAAAAATACAACTAAAAAATAAGATTAAAAAAAAATACACAAATTTTCAAACGATAAAAAAAATGAAAAAACATCTGACAGATTTTTAAGTTAATTTTCTTAAACGCTTTATAGATCTTGTTAAATTACTCAACTTTTCTTAATTTAATTAATAAACACAAAAAGTAAGTTCATAAAAGGAGCTAATAGCTTTATATCGCTTTTTTACTTTCAATTATTTGATTTAATTATTTTAATTAAAAAAGTTTTTTATACTAAAAACAGATTTTGGTTTTTGTCCAATACTACTACTACTACTACTACTACTACTACTAATAATAAAAAAATATACGTGCCTATAATTTTCAGTATATATATATATATATATATATATATATATATATATATATATATATATAATTTTTCTACCCTGATGAAAGAAAGGTTCTAACGAAGTTCATCAAGAAGCAAAGGAAAGAAAGGAAAACGCAACCAAGAAGGAAA
>JAJOZX010000633.1:815000-827500 GCA_023014485.1 Bathynomus jamesi
TCGAAAATGGTTTAGTTAATTAGGGGATATGCGAGTATGACATTTATATATAATAATCTAGGTCGGAGAGGAACACAAAACAATTTGACTTTAAGATCACATGGTTCTAAATCTAACGCGTATCGCGTCCGCCTCAAGACTGAAAACCGTTATAGGGTAGTCCACTCTCCGGGCCTATTTAGGATTACCAACCCTACCCATTTTAAACAATTAATTTCATAATTATTAGTAAATGATTTACATTAAACATTATCTTATTTAATTAAACAAAATTTAATATTCTTAACTAAGCATTACTACATAATGTTAATGATAAAGAAAAAATAATATATATATATATATATATAATTTTGATGAATTAGTGTTAAAGAATAAAAACTAATGATAAAATAAAAATATATTTAAAAAAATGAGGCCCCCGAGGGTGTGTGGCCCTAAGCTATAGCTTATTTAGCTTATAGGTAAGTCCAGCACTGTGTGTGTGTTGTGTGTGTGTTTCAGAGAGGAAGGGTTTGCTGCGTGCAGAACAGATTTCAGCGGACTGTAATCTGAACTGTTTTCAGTCGAGCGTGTTGTGTTGGCAACAGATTCCTGAGAGTTAGTTCTCGCAAGCATGACAAGGAAGACACTTTCCTCTCGTGCAGCGGTTTCACTATTTCACTCCTTAGTCGCTCTGGGTTGACCTTTGAAAGTATGGAATGCCTAAATTTTTAATAATCTACTGTGTAAGAACTGACGTATGAAGAGCTTGTCTTTAATATGCCGGTGAAAACGTCGCTTGAAAAGCAGGTGATCACTTCATCAGGCGAACTTTCAAGATTGAAGGTGGCCAAATTATTTAAGTTAGGCAGTATAGTTGAATCCACTCAATATTTTTGGTTAAAAACGTTTTGGTAACAGATATACAAGACGGGTATTGTCTCTATTAGCATGAACTCGCGAGGAAAACGCCTCCGCCTTTTCCTCACGAGTGTAACTCACTTCCATATCAGACATTGTGTTGTTTTACCTGCAACAAAACAGAGGTCCCAAAACAAGATATCAATTTGAACGTTTGTTTTAGTTCTAATGTATTACTTTTGTAAATATAATTTAAAAGAAATTTTCCTATGAGAACGTTCTTATGGGACACCCTATATATATATATATATGCATGGAACAAGGAACTCTCCTGGGAAAATTAAATCCACTATAGTCCGAATAAGTAATGGTAAATGACAAACACTATAGTTTTTTCTTTTTCATGATGTTAGCCCGACGTGGACAACGGGTCACTCGCAAAGAGGCCCCAAAAATATAGCTTCCCTCACCAGCTATCTGCAAAGCAGATAGGATTCAGCTCTGGGACAGGATCTAGGGTTTAAAGCAGCCTAGCCCCACTATCTTTAGAACCTCAATATAAGCAAATGACGTGTTGCCCACGTCGGGTTAACATCATGAAAAAGAAAAAACTATAGTTTTTGTCATTTACCATTACTTATTCGGACTATAGTGGATTTAATTTTCCCAGAAGAGTTATTTCCATCATGAAACGGACATGTTATGTGCTTCGAAAAGTGGACGCTCAATTCTGCCATTTGAGGTTTAAGTTTTGGTTTTTGGCTAAAAATATAATAGTTACCCCTTTTCCGTTGATGTATTCAATCCGACGTGAATGCAACGAGTCTTTTGCTTATATTGAGGTTCTAAAGATAGTGGGGCTAGGCTGCTTTAAACCCTAGATCCTGTTCCAAAGCTGGATCCTATCTGCTTTGCAGAGAGCTGGTGAGGGAAGCTATATTTTTGGGACCTCTTTGCGAGTGACCTGTTGCCCACGTCGGGCTAACATCATGAAAAAGAAAAACTATAGTGTTTGTCATTTACCATTACGTATTCGGACTATAGTTCCATGCATAGTCGTCTGTGTGTATCATGAAAAAAACCTCAGGGGACCATTCTGAGTTCAATCCCATATATATATATATATATATATATATATATATATATATACAGTATATATATATATATTGGGTTGTTTAACCTCCTTCGCAACATCTAAGGTCATCTGACGGAGAGGGCCAACAGCTTTACGTGGGATACAAACCATGGGTCGTTAATAATCTGGACGCAGATGACGGTCTCGCATCCAACTACTATCCAGACCCAAGGTCGCTTAACTTCGCTGATCGATGGGATGCGGTGTAACATTTCCCACGACGTAGCCCATTATGGGTATACTATATATATATATATATATATATATACTATATATATATATATATATATATATATATATATACGTAATAGAAATAAATGTAGTTTCAGAAAAAAATTCGCCTAAAATTTTTTTTATCAGTTACCACAAAAAAAAAAAAATGGGTTATTACCAATTAGTAATTATTTTTTTTATTTTTAGAAATTTTGTTTGGAGGCGAACTTTTTTCTGAAACGAAACTCTTTTTAACTGTCAGAAGTATTAGATAAAATTTTTACATGTATTATTATTTAAAGCAGTTTTAATGGACGAACTTTAGAGCGTGTGTATATATATATATATATATATAGAACATATTTCTCGTAGAACGGGGAACAAGAGTTTTAGATAGAAAAAAAAAAAAATAATACAAAAAAGATAAGGAAAGCTACGTGTCACAACGATATCGAAAGACATTAATCTTAAGTCTATACAATTATATCACATCAAAAAACCAGCTGTTCAGATTTAATAACGGGTGAACTCTGAAAATGAAGCTAAAATTAACATACCCACAGTTAAGCAGAACTCAGCCTTAACCCTGAAGGAATATATGAATGATTGTCTGTCTCGAAAACCACTGTTCAGAAAGGGGAACCAAACCAAGTAACTCGCATAAACTAAACTATGCTGGTATAACGTCAGAAGACTGAGGAACGAATGACTTTACAAACTAGTCAAAATTTGGTATTTTTGAAACGAACCGGAGAGAGAATATTAGGGGGCGGAAAAGGTAAAAAAGTTTGTCAAAAACATGTTTGGAATCATCAACATATCATATTGGAGGAAATACCCAGGTCTTAGTTGGGGGAGGCGTGGGTTCATTATTAAAAGTGTTGAAGACTACAAAGCTAACTATATACTCTGACAGAAGAGGCGTACCACCCTCAAACTTTCATAGGCGCGTTATACCACCTTAACTTATATGATTATGTAACAATTAATTTATTTTACAAAAAGACATTTGACCCAACGTACAATACCCGGAGAGGAAAGAAGACGAAGACATTGAAAAATCATGAACTTATAACCCTTCAGTCAAGTAAATGAGACAAAGTTGCGTATTTGTGCAAGGAACGCCTACAATGAGATATATGAGGCACAGTCCAACAATGCCACTGACGAATTTATAGTAATAAACAATATGAATGAATTATTGCATGTCGGGACTACGCCGTTGGGTCTGGGTGGTAATTGGATGGGGGACCGTCCTCTGCGCCCAGGTTATGTAGCCACCCGTGGTTCGGATCCCACGTAAAGTTGTAGGTCCCCTCCGTCTTATGGCCTTAAAGGTTACGAAGGTTAAAAAACATCGAATAAACATCACTGCCTTCCGCAAAAGAATTCAAGCGGATACACGATTTTCATAAGCATTATATAACGTTCCATTGTAGGCGTAAGTATACTGTGCGGGGAAAAAAGTTCATCGAGAAAAAAGAATATCCATAAAGCATCATAAATTAATAATTGGCAATTTCTGAAATTTTTTTTAAAATTTCATTACTTTTGTTGCGATTATACATGGAGGCCTATAATAATACTACACGTACACGGTGCCAGTCATAATACACGCAGTAGAGTATATTATTATCATTTATCATTAAAACACTGAGTGGACCTAAATTTTAGAACCCTACAAGATAAACAAACAAACAAATAAATAAATAAATTAATATAAGTCAAAGGAATTAATATAAGCGAAATAATGTTAAAACTTTTAAGTGAATCTTCATGCTTATTTACATACTGTACTTACAAAAAGGAATTCAATCTGCATCCGACTTACCTGTAAAAAGAAGAAAAAAGTCAGTACTTTCAAAAATATGAAAAAAGTGCATAATATATATATATATATATATATATATATATATATAAGGAGGGGTGCCAAAGTGACATAATGAAAAGTGACGGGATTTAATTAAGGAATGTCTCCAACTCGTAGCCGAGGGTAAGAGAGACCAGTGATTTGACCATTCTTCGACCTCAAGGAATCTGAGGATGAGCGTATTACTGGTCTCGCATACCACGCAACAACCACAACTTGAAGATATCGCTTATTTAAATATTGTACGTAATTTTCACTATTCCAATTTGCATTACATGTTTTGCCAAACAAAGTGTGACACACACACACACACACACACACACAAATATTATATATATATATATATATATATATATATAACGTAAAGAACGACGCTTGTATAGAAGAACATTCCGCGCAAGATGAGGAGGGAGAACAAACAAATTTAAAAATGAGGTAACCACCCGGGAATCGAACCCGGGATCTTCCGATTGCCGGTCAGATATGATAACCACTACACCATGGGCCTCACTCGATCAGAAGTCGTAATTCTCCTACATACGCGCAGAAACCAATGCCCCGAGGGGGCACCTCCCGCATGCCGCACATATATACATTTCAACTGCAAACAACACACAGTATAATTAAAGTAAAGAACGACGCTTGTATAGAAGAACATTCCGCGCAAGATGAGGAGGGAGAACAAACAAGCGTCGTTCTTTACGTTAATTATACTGTGTGTTGTTTGCAGTTGAAATGTATATATGTGCGGCATGCGGAAGGTGTACCCTCGGGGTATTGGTTTCTGCGCGTATGTAGGAGAATTACGACTTCTGATCGAGTGAGGCCCATGGTGTAGTGGTTATCATATCTGACCGGCAATCGGAAGATCCCGGGTTCGATTCCCGGGTGGTTACCTCATTTTTTCATTTGTTTGTTCTCCCTCCTCATCTTGCGCGGAATGTTCTTCTATACAAGCGTCGTTCTTTACGTTAATTATACTGTGTGTTGTTTGCAGTTGAAATGTATATTGGGGGCTTAGATGCGCCTCGGTGGTGTAGTGGTTAGCGTCGCTGACTACGAATCCATCGGCCCCGGGTTCGAGACCCGACGGCAGCCGGTGCGCAGCAAAACTCAGCTCTTCATCCTTCCATACAATGAAGAAAGTGGTTGGTAGATAAATGGGTACCCTAGGTGGGTTAGTGGTTAAGACGCTGGGCTACTGAGAGGGCGTGGTTCGGATTCCACGTTAAACTGTAGGTCTAAGGTGGAGTGAAAAGCTTGACCTTCGTCAGTGAACGGGCGGAAGCTAACCAAACCAAAGGTGTATATATATATATATATATATATATATATTATATATACAGCTTCGTTGTCAGGGGGCCATGACTTTTTAACCAGCTTCAAAAGAAGACTAGATGACTGGCTCAGGACGGTACCAGATGAGTCGGGTGTGCCTGATTGTGTGGTGGAGAGCGCGAGAGCAACTCGCTCCGCCACCAAGTCAGGCCTAGAGGTGGGGCTACCAGCTTGACCTTCGTGTGAAGAGAGACCAATGCACAGAATTGCAACGAGGTTAACGAGGTATATATCTGCAAACACCTCGCATCTAAATAGATACACATCAACCCATGCACTTTATAGCGCGCGCGCGCGCACAAACAAAGTCTCTCTCTCTCTCTCTCAGGGGACGATCGAACTCCTAAACCCTCTTGCCTCCAACCTCTTTCCCTATTTTTGTTGTTCCGGACTCCGGAGTCCATATCGGATTTCCTTCCCTGTTTGTCTGTCTCATATTTCCGGTCATTCGCTCTCGTAACCCTATTTCACAGAATGCTTTTAGCAATGTCAAAAAATCGCGCATAATGGCTTTATCTCTAGTCCTTTACCAACACTTACCATATATATATATATATATATATATATATATATATATATATATAGTGTGTGTGTGTGTGGTGTGTGTGTGTATTGATTAGCATGATCAAACGTGGCACATATGTTTTTTCTATTTAAAACCAATAGATTTTTTTTTAATAAGCAGTATTGGCACTCTTTTTTTTTGGCACCCTTTACCAATAAAAACCAAATGAATTTTTTGTTGTACCTATTTTCTGTAATTCTATTTTTTGAAACTTTTGTAATTTTTGTCTATTTTCGCTAACTTCAACTTTGTTTTTCAATTTCACTTCTTCCAAAATAAAAAAAAAAAAAATTCTTTTCACCCGACTTTTAAACTCTTCTGCAACCGGAGGGTGGGAGTTAGAGGGGAGGAGGGGAAAAAGGAGGCCAAAATTGGCTCAAATTATAGCACTCGAAAAAGAAACCCCAAAATGATAAAAGGACCTTTTGTGCTTTATTAAATATTTTAAAATGTGACGCATTCCTCGAAATTTGTGAAGGAAATCAAGAAAATTTTGCAAATGGCTCTCTTTTGATTTGTTGAGTCGGCGCACACACTTCGTTCACAGCAAATTTCAACGCCAACTCTAATATAATTCAAACCCGACCTAAGATGACCTGACCAGACCTAAAACTTAACGAACCCGAGCTAATGACCTGACCTGACCTTACCTAACCTAGTGTAACTTAACCTAACCTAACGTTTTAGTAATATGGGCGCCAAAATGCCGACGGGGGGTAAGGGAGGGAGTGGGTGGAATGGGGAGGGGAGGAGTGGCACTATATATATATATATATATATATATATATATATATATATATATATATATATATATATATATATATATATCAGTGGCTTGCATTCAGAATAAGCTAGGTAAGCGCCGCCTACCCTAATAAAAATCTTATTAAAGATATTAAAGACTACGTATTTTTCAGAATAATCTACAGTACATACCCACTAGCCAGTTATGAAGTTTATCATTAACTACATAATTACTATAATTATATAATATGTACATAAAGTGCGTGTGGTCGCACGCAATACTGCTTACCCTGTAGACGTACCCACAGCACGCCACTGAATATATATATATACACACACAGGGTGTTTCAGGAGGAAAGGTCAATACTTCGGGAAGTGATAGTATCGGTCATTGTGAGGAAAAAATGTTTATATGAACATGTGTCTAATTCTGAATGGTTACGGAGATAGAGCTGTTTGAATCTGATGCGCGCGCAACTCTTCCTACCCCTTCCCTCCCCTATAACCTTGAACCATGTAAGCTGTACGTAAGCATGTAACATAAGCCAATCGACAACTGACTGTTGTGAGTGACATTGTTTGGTGTTTGAAGCAGTGTTAAGAATGCCACACCTTCACACATGCCGAATATGCAGATATGGTGTATGTCTACGGTTTTTGCGATGGAAGTGCAACAGCTGCTGTTGCAGAATACCGTCGACGGTTTCCGAACCGCAGAATTCCAGATCGAAGTGTGTTTACCAGGGTTTTCAACAAATTGCGTGAGATTGGTACACTTCCCAGGGCTCATGTTTCATCTGAACGTGAAGGTCAACAAGATGTGGATGAAGTAGAAAACATTCTTTAGTTGGTAGAGCGTAGTCCTACTACTAGTTCACGAAGAATTTCTACACGTCTCGGTGTACCACACACAAGAGTATGGCGAACATTACGTGAGGAAGGCTTGCATCCATATCATGTACAGCGTGTACACCACCTTCAACCAGGAGACGCTGCCATGCGACTGGAATTTTGTCATTGGGTAAATGCTAAACGCCGATTGCTTCGATTAATACTGTTCACCGATGAAGCTACTTTCACCCGTGACGGTATCAACAACACTCGTAACTCTCATCGGTGGTCAGACGAAAATCCAAATGCCACTGTGGAAACAAATCTTCAACATCGCTTCTCTGCCAGTGTGTGGTGCGGTATCATCGATGATCAGCTGATTGGCCCTGTTACTTTAGAGAATCGTCTTACAAGACAAAGTTACCTAGAATTTCTGCAAAATGAATTGCCAGGACTATTGGAGGATGTTCCTTTGGCTACACGTGCTGGTATGTATCATACTTTCAGCATGACGGAGCTCCTCCACATTCTACCCGTCTGGTAATGCAATACCTAAATCAAACTTTCCCTGGTCGATGGATCGGCCGCGGTGGTAGGTCTCCAGACCTCTCTCCGTTAGATTATTGTTTGTGGGGGTGATTGAAAAGTCAAGTTTACAAAAGAAAGATGGATACACGAGACGAATTGCTCGCGCGCATTTTGGATGCTGCTGCCCGCATAAAGGAACGTCAAGATCAACTCAGACGAACAACACGCGATCTTCGCACACGAGTTGCAAAGTGCATTGAGGTTGACGGTGGGATTTTCAAAAACGTATTGTTAACTGTAACAAATTTGTCGTTTCTGTATCTGATACCATTCAAAATGCCAATGTTTAAATATTAAATGTAAGAAACAGTAATTGGTGTCTCTTTCTTGATTACCATTAACAATGCTTTCGTAAATGCAAAAAACTTCACTTTTTTCTACGTGAAGGTCAAAATATGATAATAAAAACCCACTCTAATATACAGAGTTTATTTCCACAACAGTTTCGATGCCCACTGGCATCCTCTTCGGGTGGATACAGAAAAACGAATGAACCAAAAACAAGAGAGAAAACAGTCCAGGGACCATTAAGAAATTCGCACCTAGGTTAATTCCCGTTCTCCCCACACTGGAAGGGCATTTTTTATTTTTTAAATTAAAGGGACCCGCTTAAAAGTACATTCGCACAAATTTAAAACTATCTTCTTGTTCTATACATACAGATTCTATTATTTTTTTACATAATTATTATATTTATTATTAAATGCATTACATTTAATATTGCATTATTATTTATTACAGAAATTATAAATTTATTATTACATTGACTATTACATTGTTGTTTATTATACAGAAATTATAAACCGAAAAACGAATGAAAAAGGCGAGAAGGAAACAATCCAGAGACCATTAAGAAATTCGCACCTAGGCTAGATCCCGTTCCCCCGACCCCAGAAGGATATTTTTTATTAAAGGGTCCCGCTTATAAGTACATTCGCACAAATTAAAACTATCTTCTTGTTCTATACATACAGATTCTATTATTTTGACATAATTACTGCATTTATTATTGCATTTACGTTTTTTAACATTTATTATTATTACCTTTACATTAATTATTATATTCATTTTATTACCTTTATTATTACATTTATTGCATTTATATTTATTTCCACAATTATTACTTCCATTATTACATTTACGTTTATTATTCCATTTACATTTTACCGAAAAAAAAAAAGCCGAATGAACCAAAAGCGAGTAGGGAAACAATCCAGAGACATTTAAGAAATTCACACTTAGGTTAGAACCCGTTCACCCGACGCCGTAAGGGATTTTTTGACCAAGAATCTCATTAAAAGGTCCAACTTATAAGTACCTTCGCACAAATTAAAATTATCTTCTTTTTCTATATACATACAGATTCTATTATTTTTCTTTTGACATAATTATTACATTTATAAAGTACCTTACTTGATTCCCAATCTATAGCATGATTATTTTGGCTGGCGTGATAAAAAATAGCATTACTAGAATTACAACTTCTGAAGGCATATTTGTGTTCTTTAATACGGGTTTCAATATTTCTTCCAGTTTCTCCTACGTATACTAAATCACAACTTTCACAGGGAATGCTGTAGACACAGGCTTGTTCCTGTTTTGCATTTTGCAACGTCGCAAAACAGGTAATAATAATAAATGTTAAAACACGTAAATGCAATAATAAATGCAGTAATTATGTCAAAATAATAGAATCTGTATGTATAGAACAAGAAGATAGTTTTAATTTGTGCGAATGTACTTATAAGCGGACCCTTTAATAACAAAATATCCTTCTGGGTCGGGGGAACGGGATCTAGCTTAGGTGCGAATTTCTTAATGGTCTCTGGATTGTTTCCTTCTCGCCTTTTTCATTCGTTTTTCGGTTTATAATTTCTGTATAATAAACAATGTAATAATCAATGTAATAATAAATTTATAATTTCTGTAATAAATAATAATGCAATATTAAATGTAATAAATTTAATAATAAATGTAATAATTATGTAAAAAAAATAATAGAATCTGTAAGTATAGAACAAGAAGATAGTTTTAAATTTGTGCGAATGTACATATAAGCGGGTCCCTTTAATTTAAAAAAAATTTAAAAATGCCCTTCCATTGTGGGGAGAACGGGATCTAACCTAGGTGCGAATTTCTTAATGGTCCCTGAACTGTTTTCCCTCTTGTTTTTGGTTCATTCGTTTTTCTGTATCCACCCGAAGAGGATGCCAGTGGGCATCGAAACTGTTGTGGAAATAAACTCTGTCTATTAGAGTGGGTTTTTATTATCAATGCTTTTGTATTTGTAGATTCAAACAGCTCTATCTCCGTAACCATTCAGAATTAGACACATGTTCATCTGAACTTTTTTCTCATAATGACCGATACTATCACCTCCCGAAGTATTGACCTTTCCTCCTGAAACACCCTACATATGCAAAATTCACAATCTTAAATGGGTGCAATCATAAACCATATAAATTACATGTTAAAAGTTTCCAATATATTGGGCCATAGTTATAATATGTTTCACTTATCCGTATCTTTGTAACTTTAAAATTGTATCATGATTTGTATTGTTCACCATTTTTCTTTATTATTATTTTTATTATTTCAATTTTCATTTGTAATGACAGAGTTAATTAAATGCAATATTATTTTATTCTCCACAAATTTTATTTATCATATATTTGACATTTCCCTATGTAAAAATAGAAATGGATCTCAGACTTATGCCTGAGAAGCTGTCATACTTCCCAACTACATATTCAAATAAGAATACTGTAATTAAACTACAAAAATTAAACTAAACGTTAATCCCAACATTGTGTAAACCAGTATGGTTGTAATGCATATCTTATGTAATGTTTTCTTTCTGAATAAAGATTATTATTATTAATATTTAAAAATGAATAACAACCAATGGATCACACCAGCACTCACTGTGAGTATTAAACGCAAGCATACTCTCTTTAAACTATGGAAAACTGATATTATTAACGAATAGACACGCAAAAACTACTGTAACAGACTTAATGCAGTCATTAAAAAAGTAAAATCAGATCATTCTTGTTCAAAAATTGATTAACAAAAATTAAGTCCGAAAAGACTATGGAACACTGAAATTTAGTTAATTAACACAAAGAAGGTTAAAACAAGTCCCTTGTCCTCCCTCACACAAGGCAGAAATTCCTACAGTGACCCCATAGACATAGCCAGCTTATTAAACAACTTGGATCTTTTAAACTATTTCCCCTCCAACATACTCTTTTCAACAATCACCACCCCAATGTTGATATTTTCAACTATATCCCCCACCAAAGTTTAAACTCTGCAAATTAACTAAAATAAGATAAGAAAACAATAACAACAAATTTATTATTTATTGCAAACATATGATAAATAGAGAACCATTATTTACATAGGATAAAATTTGAATGTCTGGTTAGGTAAAATTATTAAATGCCTAGTTAGGTCAACTGTACGGCTTTGATGAATGGTTAGGGTAAGTTGTGATATTTTCGTTAAAACGCGGGATATTTTTGCTACCCGCACGAAGGGTAGCAAAAATAATTGAATTCCCGGTTAGGTCAACTGAATACCCGGTTAGGTTCATTGAATGTCCGGTTAGGTTAACTGTACGCCCTTGACGATTGGTTTAGTTTATATGAAAATATCACGACTAAACCTAACCAATCGTCAAGGGCGTACAGTTAACCTAACCGGACATTCAAATTTTATCGTATGTAAATAATGGTTCTCTACAGTATAAACCGGAAATATGATAGAATATAACAGAATTTTCAAGATATGTATCTTATATACATATCTTAAAAATTCTATTATGTAAATAAGATAAGTAAAACCTGTTAAATTATCTCCTCCCTAATATTGACCTTTTAAACTATGTCCCCCCTCTCTGAAGCTGGGGAGGGGGAGGGGGGGGGGAATAGTTCAAAAGATCCAACAACTTCTTTACAAATATCGGCTCCAATACTGCAACCTCCATCCCAATTACAGACACTCACTACCAACAATACATGTTACAACCAAATCCAAACTAATTTTTCTTGAATCCAATCCTACCACACGATATCTCTCTATCAATAAAAAATCTAAGAAATAAAGATTCTGACATCAATACGATCCCGGTAAAAATATACAAATTAGTATCCGATGAAATTGCAATACCACTCAGTAAGCTAATGAATGACTCAGTAATACTAGGTACATTCCCCGACAGTCCAAAGGAAGCCAGAGTATACCCTGCATTTAAGTCGGGAAACCCAAACACTCTATCCAATTATCGCCTCATTTCCTTATTGTCAACTTCAAATAAAGTATTTGAAAAAATCGTGTGCGATAAAATTACTAAATTCTTGATCAAATACGAT
>JAJOZX010000633.1:832500-902500 GCA_023014485.1 Bathynomus jamesi
TTTTTAATTCTCTATTTTGAAAAACTCAGATTTCCCCGTTTCTTCGGGTTTTATATGAAAAAAAAACGAAAAAACCTAGGTGGGCTGGGTTTTTTGCCAATCCTGTTGCCCTCCCTTATCATGTTAATTTTAAACATCTTCCGACCTTACTTAAAACAAGTATACTTAACGTATAACAAAAACTGTTGAATCTTGTCTAATAAACAACAGCCCAAATAATACTGCTGGTTCTGTCTACTCGACTGGATGCAAGTAATGACTGTGTATATAGGTCAAACTAGGAAAACTTCAGACGTCAGAGTCAAACAGCATAAACGTGTGTGTAGGATCGTTTAATCATGTGTGTGTGTGTATATATATATATATATATATATATATATATATATATATATATCGGAACCGGAACCACCTGTATGCGAAAACGATAGAGAAAAAATAAAAATAATCCTAGCCAACATTCAGGGCCTTAAATCAAACCATTCCTCGGACAAAGTTTTATACCTGAAAGGACTCATGCAAGAAACCGGAGCAGACTTTGCATGTCTCACGGAAATTCATCTAAAGGACTGCCAGGCGACCTGTGAAAATTGTGAGTCCTGTATTGACAAAAAAAAAATACAAATTGACAACTATAACATCCTCCGAGCCGACAGAACAGTGAGACGTAAAGGAGGATGTGCTATTTACATATGCGAAAGGCATATGGCAGAAATGACTATAAGTATCTCAAACAGCTACGTAGAATGTGCAGCAGCAAAAGTTGAAAAATCGAATATGGTACAGACCCCCAAACACGCCAACCTCAAAATTTTCAGATTCCATTACAGAGGTAAGAAACTGGATAAAAGATCTACACTCTCCAACCCCAAATATTTTTCTCTGTGATGATTTTCATTTCCCATTCAGGAAATATAAAAGGATAGGAAAAATATGTATATACCAGGACAAGGGGGGCACACGAGAAGACCAGGAGCAGGTAAAAATGCTACTAGCTCTAACTGATGAATTTATGTTAACGCAAGAAATAACAGAGAACACAAGAAAAACAACTGCCTAGATTTTGTATTCACAAACAACAGCAATCTAATTGATAATGTAGAAATATCCCCAACTATGATATCGGACCACAACAATATTGAAATAACAACTAATATAAAAGCAACAGGAAAGGAAAGAACACGCACAACAGAAAGAAGCAAATTCGAAATTTTTAATTTTCACTCCAAAGCTATAAATTGGGAAGATGTTACATCCAGCATGGAAGTAATAGATTGGAAAGATGTTACATCCAGCATGGAAGTAATAGATTGGAAAGATGTTACATCCAGCATGGAAGTAATAGATTGGAAAGATGTTACATCCAGCATGGAAGTAATAGATTGGAAAACCATTTTCGAGGCCAAGACAACGGAACAGATGCTAATGACTTTAGAGGAGAAGACGTTAGAAATTGTGGAAAAACATGTCCCAAAAATACAATAAAGAGGAAAGAGAAGCAGGTTCAAGAGAAAAGAGGGCATTGTTTCGAAAGAGAAAAAGAGTGACTGCAAAATTAAGTAACTGTAAAGATAACATCAGAAAAATATTAAATGATAAACTGCAAAGTATCGATGACGTCATACAGGAACTAATTGAGAAGCATACAGAAAAAGAAGACGACGACGCTATAGAAGCGATAAAGGCTAACTCAAAGTACTTCTATAATTCCACAAAAAGAAAGCCGAAAAACCATGCGACTATCGGACCTTTAAAAACGAGAACAGTGCTTTATCTGATGATCTAACAGAAGTATCGGAAATATTAAGAGCTCAGTACGAATCATCTTTTGGTATCCCAAAAACTAACAAATTGATATGCGATAGAAACGCGTTCTTTGAAGAAGAACTACAAGGGGAAAGTATAACGGACTTCGACTTTACGACGGATGACATTACACAAGCCATAGGGAAACTAAAAACACACTCAGCGGCAGGACCGGATAAATGGAATGCCACAATGATCAAAAACTGCAAGAATGCAATCGCTGAGCCCCTATATTGGATATGGAGACGATTACTAGACACGGGAGAAATACCGGGCATCCTGAAGAGCGCGAAAATAGTCCCAATACATAAAGGAGTAGATCGATCCGAGGACAAAAACTATACGCCAGTGTCGCTTACATCTCATCTTACTAAAATATTTGAAAGAATAGTTAGACAGAAAATCTATGACTTTTTGGAAACTCAGAAAAAATTCAATAACCAACACGGATTTCGGTCAGGCAGATCATGCCTTTCACAACTAATGGAACACTACAACAACATTATTGATGCACTTGAAAGCAATGAAAACTATGATGTACTATACACAGACTTTGCTAAAGCGTTCGACAAGTGTGACCATGGAATCATAATACATAAACTGAAATATATGGGAATAACAGGAAAAGTAGGGAAATGGATATATAATTTCCTTAGTAAGCGGCGGCAAGTCGTTACAGTACAAGGAGTATCTTCATCATAATCAGAGGTCCTCAGCTCAGTACCACAAGGAACAGTATTAGCTCCACTACTCTTCATAATCATGCTAACTGACATAGATGAGGACGTTACCAGAGACAGCACAGTAACATCCTTTGCGGATGACACAAAGATCAGTAGAAAAATAAGAAACCCAGAAGATATAGGATCTCTAGAAATCGACATAAACAGAATCTACAAGTGGACGGAAGACAACAATATGAAGTTTAACACCGAGAAATTTCAGCTATTACGAGACGGAAAAAGAGAAGACCTAAAATCCATGCAATATTATACCCCAAATGGACAGGAAATTCAGAGAAATTCCAGAGCAAAAGATTTAGTGGTTGTAATGACAGATGATGCGAAATTTGAAACACAAAATAAGATAGCAGTAAACAGAGCAAAGAGAATAACGGGGCAGATATTGAGAACCTTTAAACGAAGGGATAAGAATGTAATGATTCATCTACTGAAAACCCTGATCATACCCAAATTGGAATACTGCTCGGTCCTTCCATCCGCATATAAAAAAGAAGACATTAGACAGCTGGAAGGGATCCAGAGAAGCTTCACAGCCAAGATCAACGGGTGCAAAGAACTAAATTACTGGGAAAGGTTACGCGAAGTAGACCTATATTCACTGGAAAGGAGAAAAGAGAGATACACCATTATTTACACTTGGAAAATAATGGAGAAACTAGTCCCTAATCTTACTCTGAACCCTATAACTCCTCAAACAACGGTGGAAAGTAGAAACGGTAGACTGTGTCGTATTACCAAATTAAAGGCGAGACAGGGAACATCTTTAACCCTGAAAGAAAATAGTTTTGTTGCGAGAGGACCAAAACTGTTTAATCAGCTGCCCAAAGACCTAAGAAACACGAAGGGAGTTGCAGTGGACATCTTCAAAAGAAGATTAGACGACTGCCCCAGAGCAATCCCCGATGAGCCGGGCGTACCTGGCTATGTGAGGTGGCGAGCACAAGAAACCAACTCACTACTTCACCAGGCCAACTCGAGAGGAGGGGCGAGGGCTTGACCTTCGCGAAATGAGGAATCATCGCGCGGAACCTTTGTAAGGTTGTAAAGTGTATATATATATATACACACGGTGTTTCACAACATGTGGGACGCACTTTCAGGATGGATTCAAGACCTGAAAACAATGAATAAAGTTTATATAAACATATGCACGAAATCGCTTTGTTTCCGAGTTACAGCCCGTTTTGTGTTCCAGCAATTCTTGCCGCAAACTGTTTACAAACACTGCTTGCCGACAATGTTTGTGAGTGTGTACGAGACTTATTTCATGTATGGCCTTGCCGATTGTAGTTTCGTACACTCTATGACATGTTTTAATATCGTTGAGTGTAGAGCCATCAGTCAGTCAGAGGTGCATCGCAGTGTTTCACTGTTCGTACTCGTAACTTCTTACCGTGAATAAGTGCAGTCCTGTGAAAAATAAACCTTAAAAGTTTTTGTGCTATTCAGTGATAGTGTGCGTTTGAAGTGAGAATGGAGGCTTATTGAAACAGAGAAATGGCAGACATGCATCTCATGTATGAACTTGCCGAGTGTAATGCGGCCGCAGCAAGACGTCTGTATGCGGAAAGGTTTCCGAATTGCCGTCTGCCAGATAAGAAGACCTTTCAGAGAATAGACGAGCGTCTTGGTGATACAGGATCATTCAACAACCGAGTTTCAGATGGTGGTAGACCAATCAGCGCCAGAACTGTTGAGTTGGAGGAGCGGGTCCTGAATCGCTTGGAGGAACATCCTGGTGTCAGCACCCGAAGGATAGCAGCAGCAGAAGGTATAAGATACACAACTGTGTGGAGAATTTTACGGGAACAGCTTTACCCATCTCACATTCAGAGAGTACAAGGCCTTAATGAAGCTGATTTCCCACCACGAGAGGCTTTTTGTACTTGGTTCCTTCAACAGTGTGCTCGCGATCCTCTTTGTCTATCCTCCGTGTTGTTTCCTGATGAGGCTGCCTTCACAAGAAATAGCGTGATCAATTTTCACAACACTCATCACTGAGGCGAAGAGAATCCGCATGCCATCATCCAGTCAAGGTACCAACAATTTAGTATCAATGTATGGGCATAACTTATTGCCGACAACTTAATCGGTTCTTTTGTTTTGCCTGGAAGATTAACAGGAGAATCCTATTCCAATTTTTTTAAGGAATGATTTAAGCGATTTACTAGATGAAGTTCCTCTTGGTGTCCGATAAATGGATAGGCCGTGGATATCCCATTGCGTGGCCTGCTAGCTCCCAGGACCTGAATCCACTCGATTTTTACCTGTGGGGTCATCTGAAATCTATGGTTTACGTGACACCGAATGACAACGTTGAAATGCTTCGCCAACGTGTAGAACAAAGATGCCAGAAAATCCGAGCAATACCTGGCATGTTTAAACGCGTCAGGCTGTCTATGACGAGGTGTGTTCAGGCGTGTATTCAAGCGCAAGGCGGTCATTCTGAGTACTTCCTTTAAAGGTAAGGCGGATACTTGCTGGAACACATAACGGGCTGTAACTCGGAAACAAAGCGATTTCGGGCATATGTTTATATAAACTTTTTTCATTGTTTTCAGGTCCTGAATCCATCCTGAAAGTGCGTCCCACATGTTATGAAACACCCTGTATAGTATTAATTGAGAAAGTTCTATAATTATAATTCTTGTTAAAAATAAAGATGTAGCTGAAACCTATTTTGTTTAAGGTGTACAGAGATTTACATTTTCGGCTTCATGCTTTTCCTTAATTCCCTGACGAGGCCATTGTTGAACGCACGAAAGGCTTTGGAATCACTTTTCATTTTTCCATTTTCTTTGGGGAATAATTTTCACACACATACAAAGAAAAATAAAGAATAGTAATTAATAATAATAATAATAATTATAATTTGAAACTCGCTCACCGAAACATGATCTCAAAATAAATCTTATAAAATGAAATTTAATTCCGGTAAACCTGAATTTAATTATAAATTGTAAAAATGAATCTCGCAACTCTAACTTTCGTTATGTTGAAGAAAGATATTTTATTGAAAGACTGCCGTTAATTACTCTTAATTTCATTGCTTTCATACGTTCGTTGCAAAATATTATTTGTATAAAGAAAAGTTTGTCTCTCTTCAATTACTTACACTCTCTCTCTCACATTTCTTTTGGGTGTTGTAAACTTTATACTTGGGGTGTGACAGCCCTCCGGTCCCGAGTCGTGGGATTCTAGAGAAATTGGCTGCCAGTTCCTTTAGGTTCTCTCTCTCTCTTTCGGGAAGGCGGGTGAAGTCTGTTGTACAATCCTGTCCCGTGGGTTACTAGGACCCCATCCCATCCCTACTCTGTCCTTTTAGCTTAGGTTAAGGATGCTCTCCTCTGACTGCAAAAAAAAAAAAAAAACTTTTCTTTTAGTATTAAGTCTTTTTCTCTTCTTTTATCATTAGGACCCTACTGCTACCTCATGCGTGGGAAGAGAGGCTTTGGAACCTCTATAAATAACACCATTTAACGCTCGTAGGTCGTGAGAGACTGGGGTGGAAGGGTCCCAGGCGTAGGGGCGCGATGAATGGAGTGTGGCTAGTGCCCCGTTAAGCACATTCCTAAAGCGTAATGGCCTAACCAGCTCCCTGCGACCGTTCTTTGGTGACCAATTGATGGTGCTTGGCTGTACTGCTCTTAGGTGAGAGAGCTTTACTGCCCAGCTGGCTGCCAGGCCAGCGTAAATTCTCGGGCGTAGTCTCTGGGTCTGGTGGGATATCCCTTGAACACTGGATTCTAAGAGTCTGGCCGCTTGTGAGTGACTAGTAAGACTTAGTAAGGGGCTGCATCTCGCTGTCGCTCCTGGCGGGAAATCCGTGACGCCTGCGTCGCGTGTGTTTGTCAGTTGGTAGCTGCGACACGTTTGGGACTGTCCGGCCCTGGGGAGACCCTTGGTCGGTGCGGCAGCAGCGAGAGGTGTAGTCTTCTGGATGGGATGAACGTCACTTGCAAATCGGCGGATGCGTCTACGCGCGGGAAGAATTCACCCCCCCCTCCCTCCTTTTTTATAAACTGGTCAGAATGTTTTTGATAGTTTTTATTGCTAGAACGCTTTATCTTATTCAGTGTATTCAGAGTTCGAAAAAAAAGTTACAATGGCTGGACCGCAGAAACTGAAGGCTGAATGTGCGAGGTGTGGAGTAAACCAGTGGGTGACAAACTTCAAAGAAGCCTGCTTCGAGATCAACCACTCCAGCATGTGCCGCTTTTGTGAACTCATGCAGGTTTACAAGAAGCTAGAGGAGAGGGTCCGGCGGCTCGAGTCGTCCAGATCGGCTGTTGGAGGTGCGGCGGTCACTGACGAGGCTGCGCCCTCCAACCCGGAGCTCATTAATAGCATAGCTGCCGTGGAAAGGCGGTCCAGCGATGGAATGGACAGAGCTCGGGACCGCGGAGAAAGGGTAGAGGTGCAACCTGGGGCCAGGGTACAAAATCAGTGTCAGGAATCGCCAGCGACCCACGTGGAATGCACGGAACCGCGGCGCAACGTGGAGAGCGGAAAGAAGGGACCGATAAAGAAGGGTGGGAAGGGGCCGGTAAAGAAAAAGGGTGGGAAGGGGCCGGTAAAGAAAAAGGGTGGGAAGGGGCCTACTGATGGCCCAAAGAAGCCGAAGGATATAGCTGCCGGTCGTGGTGGGTCGGGTGGTGTAAGTGCGGCCGAGTCTACGGGTGGCGACGGGTATCGAAAGGTCTCGGGCAAGAAGGCTGCGAAGCCGAAGCCCGAGACCCCGGTTGCCCCTGTCAGGACCTCCAACCGCTTTAGTCTCCTGTGCGCGAAGGAGGAAGACACCATTTTAATTGGGGACTCGCAGATTAGGGGCCAGGAGAAGTACTTTGCTTCTGCAAACCGAGACAGGAGGAAGGTAAGGTGCTTACTCGGTCGGGGAACGGTGCACATAAGGAAGGAATTAGAGAAGCTGCGCGTAGCTAGTCGGAGGACTGCGATCGTTGTCCATGCTGGTGGCAACGACCTGTTCCTCAAAGGCGGTAGGCTAGGTTCAACGGAAGGGATCATCACCGAGATCATGTCTTTTGCGGATGATCTAAAACTTAAGACAGACAGGGGAATGTTGATGGGTATTTTACCGCGGATGAATGCCAGTGACCACGCGCTCAGTAAGGTCATTGGCATCAACGAGAGGGTGCAAGACTTGTGCGTCCCACTTGGCGTGAGGTTTGTTGACCCGTTCGACGCGTTTTCGGGTAGGTGGGACCTGTATCAGAGGGATGGTGTCCACCTCAATGTCAAGGGTAAAGGTGTGCTAGGCACGCTGCTTGACCGGCACCTATACCGTATGGTGAGGTCAAGCGTGACCCTCCTTCCCCGTTGGAGGGGGCTCAGGCTCCTGCGGAAGTTGCCCCCTCGTTGGTGGGGGGCTCTTCAACTCCCGACAGCCCTGGCTGTTCGGGAAACGGGTCGTGTTAGGGGACAGTCAGAATAAGGAAGGCTCCCTCCGTGCAGTGCTTTTTAATGCTAGGTCGATTAGGAATAAGTTTTGCGAGCTACGGGCGCTCTTAGCATCAGAGTACCAGGATATCATTGCTATCACCGAGTCCTGGATTCATACTGGTCGTAGGGACTACGTTGGGGAGTTCGAGATTCCCGGGTATAGAATGTTTCACAAAGACCCCACCCGTGGGGAGGGGGGAGGGGTACTAATATACGTGAGGGACACGTTGAGTCCGGTTGACTGCCAGTTCCGATCGGAACGGGAGCTGCTTGGCGTCGATCTGAACTTGGGAGTGACGAACTATAGGTTAATCTTGGTGTACAGACCTCCGCATCTCCTCCTCAAGGAGGATACAGCCATGTACACCGAACTCCGTAGCCTGCTAGGGGATAGGGTGTGTGTAGTTTTAGGAGACTTCAACTGTCGCGGTATAAAGTGGTAAGACAGGACTGCTGATGCTGAAGGGAGGAGGCTAGTTGACTTTGCTGATGAGAACTTCCTCACTCAGTGGGTCAATGAGCCTACACGAGGCGAAAGCGTTCTAGACTTAGTATTCACGACCGAAGACAACCTCGTCACTGGCCTCACCGTTGACGAATCGTTGGGTGGGAGTGATCACGGTCTGATTAGGTTCCGTGTCTGCGTCCCTCGGGTGAAGCGTAGTAATTCGAGAGGCAGTAAGCTCGATCTACAGCGGGCGGACTTTGTTAGCCTCCGGGATAGTGTAAGTGAGATGGGGTTAGAGGTCGGTGGCGATGTTGAGGGAGTGTGGAGTGCATTCCGGGACGAGTTTATGGTGCTGCAGTCTGCTACCACACCCTCAAAACCGTTCACCCCTGCTTCAACGCAGCCTAAGTGGTTCAGTCGTGACATCGCTTCGGCTATTCGAAATAGGAAAGCCGCGTATAGGAGGGCGAAGGCCAATCGTTCCCATGAGAACACTGAGGCGTATGTCCGCCTGTGTAGGGAAGTGAAGGCGAAGGTTAGGCTAGCGAAACGTAACGAAGAACTACGGGTGGCAAGCCTCTGCAAGGGGAACCCTAAGGAGTTCTTCAGTTATGTTAATAGTAGAAAGCCCATTAGAAGCAAGATAGGTCCTTTAAAGGACTGAAGCGGCGTTCTGCGGACCTCCGACGCGGAAATCGCTAATGCGCTTAATGAGTACTTTGCGGGAGTGTTCACCAGGGAGGACACCCGCGTCATCCCGAAGCCAGGCGTCAGGCACAAAGGTGCTGGCCTGGATAGTGTTCGATGTATCGCGACAGTCGTTGCCGATAGAATAGACAAACTGAGCGCGTTTAAGGCTCCTGGGCCAGACCAGTTTCTCCCCAGAGTGTTGCGGGAGGTGCGCGACCAGGGGGCTCCCCACCTGGCTACAGTCTTCAACAAATCGTTGGAGACGGGCCAGGTGCCTGGTGACTGGAGGGAAGCCAACGTGACCCCTATCTTTAAGAAAGGGGATCACGAAAGTCCAGGGAACTATCGTCCCATTAGTCTCACTTCAGTTGTAGGTAAATTATTAGAGGGGATAATAGCGGATAGGATCGTTGACCATTTGGATTTCTACAAGCTGCTTGGGGACTCCCAACATGGGTTTAGACGGCATAGGTCGTGTCTCACCAACTTGCTCGAGTTTTTCCACGTCATGTTAAGTGAGTATGATAAGAGTAAGGCGATTGATATACTTTATCTCGACATTGAGAAAGCCTTTGATAAGGTACCTCACCGCCGGCTAATGGCCAAAGTGCGCGCGCTGGGTATCGGTGGGGAAGTAGGTAGGTGACTTGAAAACTGGCTGAAGAATAGGCGGCAGAGGGTTGTAATTAAAGGGGTTAGTTCGGGTTGGGCCTCGGTCACTAATGGGGTTCCTCAGGGTTCCGTTTTGGGGTCACTGTTGTTTATCATTTACATAAATGATATCGACGGTGGCATCGTCAGTCGGATCGCCAAATTCGCTGATGACACCAAGTTTGGGGCCAATGTTGGGACGCCCGAGGTGATCGAGCAACTGCGTGCGAACCTAGGTAGGATAGGAGAGTGGTCCAAAAAATGGCAAATGCCGTTTAACTTGGGTAAATGCAAAGTGATGTACATTGGCTACGCTAATCCCAAGTCGGACTACGCTATGTTAGGGAGTAATATCGAGGCCACTGATTTGGAAAAGGACTTGGGTGTGCTAATTAGCAGCCACTTTAAGTTTACGAAACAGTGCGTAGAGGTGGAAAAGAAAGCCCAGAAGCTGTTGAGTTATATCAGGAGGCAATTTCAGTTTCGGAACAAGGAGATTGTGCTCTCGTTGTACAATTCCCTTGTTCGGCCGCACCTGGAGTATGCTGTGCAGTTCTGGTCGCCCACCCTCAGGAAAGATATTGAGAGGCTAGAGCGAGTGCAGGCGAGGGCCACAAAGTTAATCCCTTCCGTTAGGAATATGGGCTACAATCGACGCTTACGCGCCCTTAACTTGTTTTCGCTGGAAACTCGGAGGCTACGCGGTCAACTCATCGAGGTTTTCAAGATCTTACACGGGTTCAACGATGTCGATTTTAGAAGCATGTTTAGTTTAAATGATAACCCAACTCGCAACAATGGTTGGAAGTTGGATTTGAAACGGTTTAGGACTAGTGTGTGTGGGAATTACTTTTACCTATAAGATCTGCGACACGTGGAACAGATTACCTTCAGAAGTTGTGAACAGTTCCTCTGTGGATCACTTCAAGAAAAGATTAGACCAAATCTTGCACACTATTTGAGTGTGTAGAAAATTTTCCGTGGCACCCGTTGCCATTGGTACCTCCTTGGTATGGGCCGCAAGGCCTTTTGAGGTACTTCTCTCTCTCTCTCTCTCTCTCTCTCTCTCTCTCTCTCTCTCTCTCTCTCTCTCTCTCTCTCTCTCTCTCTCTCTCTCTCTCTCTCTCTCTCTCAACGATCTTAAAAAAGAAAAATTAGGTTTGTTTAAACTGTTTTTTTTTTATAAGTAATTGTTTGTTTCACATTTTTAAATTTTTTTTCCGGCATAATACAATTTTGGCAAATTTGCGTATTTGTGCAAATTGAAGTTTTGTACCCTACTTTTCATTTGAACATCTTTTTTTTTTAACAACCTTTATTAATAATAAAGTAAATACATTCGTTTTACAATTTACAATGATATAAATAATTGTGAAGCTGAACTATTTATTTTATTTTATTTGGCCCTTAAGCTTTAGGCTTTATTGGGCTCTTTTTAAAAATAAACAGCTAGTTATTATTAATTAATAATAAATAAATAAGTATTATTAATAGTTAAAATATCCATTAATCTTAAATTACACTAGGCAACAAAGATTTTGTTACAGAAGACCAAATAGGTGCTCCTAGCTAATTTCGGTATGCTGATTTCAAATCTATAATTAGATTTTTTCTATCACGTCTAGATTTTGTGTAAAATCCAAATCACTTTTAGTAAAATTTTCTACCACGTCCAGATTTTGGTTTTAATCGGCTTAATGCCAGTAATGAAACTTGCTTTTCAAGGTTAAAGCAATTTTTTTTGCCAACTATATACAAATTCGAACAATTTTGATAAATAAAATTTATCCCGAGTTGGCAACACTGAGTCAAGAGCATAGTAACGGGCATCGGCCCAACGGTCAGTCGCTACGTGACAGTCAAGCAGAACGGTTGTTGAAGCTCTCTGCTGATGAGCAAGTGACAGGTTGTGGTGACTTGTGTGTTTTTATAGCATTTGTTTTGTACTACGGTGTGTATTTCTTTTATTTTGCACATCGTAATAATTACTTTCTACGTTTTTTCAGATATTGTATGGTAATTCAAAATGGCATCAAATAGACGTGCTTGTGTAAATCACCCAGACAACTTCTGCTTTGTCTGTGGACAATATACACCTAAGCCACAACGTAGAAACATAACAACAAAGATTAAACTTGCCTACAAGTGTTATTTTGACTGTAAGTTAGGAGACCAACAGAGGGACTGGGCACCACATATTTGCTGTGCACAGTGCAATGCAATGTTAATAGCTTGGATGAATGGTAAAAGAAAAGCTATGCCGTTCTCAGTCCCCATGGTTTGGCGTGAGCCGAAAAATCACTTCAATGATTGTTATTTTTGTTTGACAAAGATTGCTGGTTTCACAAAGAAAAACAAATCAAAGATCACGTACCCAAACTGCGAATCAGCAATGAAACCAGTACCACATGATGAAACAAATCCACCACCAGTTCCACCAGCAACGATAACAGACAGCAGTTCATCTGAAGATTCTGCTAGTGATATAGAAACAGGGAAAGATGGCATATATGTTCCAGATGCAAATATTTCCCCACATTTGTTAAGTCAAGCGGAGTTAAATGACTTAGTGCGCGATTTGGAATTACCAAAAGAAAAGGCAGAGTTGCTTGGTTCAAGACTTCAAGAATTTAATCTTCTCCAACCAAACACCAAAGTTTCCCATTTCCGCCATCGCCATTTGCAGTTTTCATCATTTTACTTACAGGAAGAAAACGTTTGTTTCTGCCACGATATCAGTGGTCTGATGCAAGGGATTGGCTGTCGCTATGATCCAAAAGAATGGAGACTGTTCATTGACTACTAGTAAAGCTAGCCTTAAAGCTGTATTACTGCACAACGGCAATGAAAAACCTTCAATACCTGTAGCACATGCCACTGGCCTTAATGAGACTTATGAATCGATGAAACTGCTGCTAAGACTCTTCAAATATAAGGACCACACATGGAATATTTGTGGCGACCTTAAAGTTGTATCATTACTTCTTGGGTTACAGTTGGGCTACACAAAGCATATGTGCTTTTTGTGTCTATGGAACAGCAGAGATGACAAGAACCACTACAAAAAACATGATTGGCCATCTAGAACTGAACATGTTGTTGGTAAATACAATGTGAAACACCCAGCACTTATTGACCCTCAGAAAGTACATCTTCCACCACTTCACATTAAACTTGGCCTTATGAAAAATTTCGTGAAGGGTATGGATCATCAAGGTAGTGGTTTCCAATATTTAAAGGATAAATTCAAAGGAATATTGACAGATGCTAAGCTAGAAGCTGGAGTTTTCACTGGACCACAGATCCGCAGTGTCATCCACGACTCATCGTTTCCATCTAACCTAAATGAGAATGAACTAGGAGCATGGACATCTTTCGTTGAAGTTGTCAAAAATTTTCTTGGAAACCACAAAGCTGAAAACCACCGTAAACTCGTAGAAAACATGCTTAAATCTTATGAAATAATGGGATGCAGAATGTCTTTGAAAATTCATTTTTTACATTCTCATCTTGACTTCTTCCCGGCCAACCTTGGGGCTGTAAGTGACGAGCATGGTGAGCGCTTCCACCAACAGATCTCAGTTATGGAAAACAGATACCAAGGTAATTTCAACCCAAATATGATGGGAGATTATTGTTGGTTCCTGCAGAAGGAGAGCTCGTCATCCTACAAGCGACAAAGGAAGAGGACACCAAAGTTTCACTTAAGAACAGGAATTTGCCTTTCAGTAGTAACAACAAAATACTAACGCGCTTTGGGTGGATGGTTGGGCGCAGGGGTGGTAACTCCGCCAGCGGAATTCCGCTGTCTGTCTTAAGCCAGAATAAAGGAGGAAAGACATCCCTGTTCACTAATTATGTAAGTATGCTTAACATAAAACGTGGCACGGAAAAGTAGCTTAGACGGCTTTCGTAATAGAAGCGGGTGAGAAAAAAAATGAAAAATAGGGGTTTTCGGTTACACAAAATCTGGACGTGATAGAGAAATTTTGATATCAGATCTGAAATCAGCATCAGCGCTTTAGTAGGAATCAGTAGTTCACGTGTCTGTAACAAACAAAAAGTTGAAATTTGTTGCCTAGTGTTATCATTATTGATATAACAAATGCAAGGTCACCATTGAAGGCATTATACCAATACCATACAAAGAAACCAATATTATACATGAGAGATAGGAACTGAACAATCTCAAAAAATGTGTTTTTAATACTAGATTACACACGAGAAATTAATAAACAATATTAATGGACATTAATCCTAGATTTTTGTTAGTATGCCAGTATTAATCGGGATTTCAACTTGGTTTTAAACAAATTTACATTCGCAATATTTTTTATATCGGCATTTAAGTCATTCCATAGTTTCAATCCAATGAAAATGGGTAGTTTTTGAGATGAAGACAATCTAAATTGAGGTAAAACATGCTTTGATCTATTTCTGGTCTGATACGAGTGGATTTCTTGATGAGTTGCAAAATATCTATTTACCCATTGTAAATTAATGATTTTGTTCTTACACTTGTAAATACTGGGTGATCCAGATAAATGGGACCCATAAAAAAAAGCCAAATATTCTTAATATTTAATTCCTTTCATAAAAACTATATATCATTCAAAAGAGTAAAGTTACAAGTTTATTATGAAATATTTATTTTTTTAAAATGACTCCTTTCAAATGTGCTCCATTAGTTGCCAAGCATTCCAGTGTTCTCGCTTGTAAGTTCTGCATCACTTTTGCAAGAGTGTGCGGTGGTATGGCCTGTATCTCATTTGTGATGGCGGCCTTCAATTCTTGCAAGGTCGTTGGGTTATTTCTGTAGACCCTACTCTTTAAATATCCCCAGAGATAATAATCTAAGGGAGAAAAATCCGGAGACCTTGCGGGCCATTCAACGTCTCCAAATCTTGAGATTAACTCGCCTGGAATGGAAACGTTTGACGCAAAACTGCCATGCAGTTCCTCGTGGTATGGCAGGTAGTTCCGTCTTGTTGGAACCAGTGGTTTTCAGACAAAGATCTCTTAATTTAGGAATAAGGAAATCGGTCAACATTTTTTCGTAGCGATCACCATTTACAGTGACCGTGTTTCCGGTGGAATCCTCGAAAAAGTACGTCCCTATGATCTGAGATGCAGTAAGACCACACCAAACAGTTACACGCTGACTATGCAACGGGACTTCGGTAATATTCAATGGATTTTCTGTTGCCCAGAAACGACAATTTTGTTTGTTTACAGTTCCATTCAAGTGAAAATGGGCTTCGTCTGACATAATCAAAGTTGCTAGAAAATTGGTGGTGTCATTTACCTTCTGTTGGATCCATTGACAGAATTGTCGTCTTCGTGCGAAATCTCCATCGTTTAGTTGTTGCACTGTTTGAATTTTATATGGAAAGAGCATTAAATTTTGCTTGAATATACGGTGTGTTGTTGTTCCATATCCAACTCCTAACAGCTGAGAAGCACGTCTGATGCTTATGTTAGGATTATCCTGTACAATTTCATGAGTTCTGTTAATGATCTCGTCTATCCTTGCTGTGCGCACTCTTCCAGTTGGTTTTCTTTTTCCAATGCTGCCAGTTAGGGAAAAATTTCTGACACACCGACGGATTACTTTCTTAGGTGATTTTGACATGTGAAAATTTGTCTTGAAAGATCTTTGAGCTGAAACTACACTTCTTCCATGCTCATCATAATATTGCTCAGTTATGAAACGCAGCTGTTCCACAGTCCATGCAGTCATCTTGAAGGGTTAGTTTTAACTAACACTTTTATTTTGTTTTGTATCTTATCTTGTCTTGTATTGTCAAAACCTATACAATCCTGTACAAACTTGTAACTATCCTCTTTCTTTCGAATGATGCGTATGATTTTATAAAAGGACTTATACTTTAAGAGTTACAGGGGTTTCTTTTGGGTCCCATTTCTCTGGATCACCCTTTATAAATAAAATGTGCCAGTTTGATTACATCATTGAGCTTTAGTACGTTTAGTTCTTTAAATAATGCAGTTCAGTGATCAAGGAAATCAGCATCAGATAATAACTATATTGCTCTTTTTTTGGATGACAAAAATACCATTTAATGCGTTGTTAGCGGAGTTTCCCCAAAAAAGGGTGCAGTACGTTATATAAGGAAGAACAAGAGTATGATAAAGAGACAATAAAACCTGTTTAGAGACTACATTTCTAAGTTTAAACATTATAGCAACTCCTTGAAATCTTTTTCGCAATATAATTTATCTGATCACTCCATTTCCAATTCTTATCTAGCATTACACCAAGAAATTTTGTTACAGTACACTCCTTCATAGCGATTTCATTAACATTAAGTTCATCAAGATATACATTTCTTTTATTAGTAAAAATCATGAAATTTGTTTTACTGGTATTTAGGAAGAGTTTATTGGTGGTCAACCATTTCATTACACACCTTGAATTCTGAATTAAATATATTCTTAGCTGAATTAACACCTTCACAAGAAAAAGAGACAGTTGTATCATCTGCAAACATTATGAAGTTCAGTATATCAGATAAACGTGGAAGGTCATTTATATATAATAAAAATAACAGTGGACCCAGAAATGAGCCCTGTGGCACACCATGTTTGACAAGCGCTTTAGTTGAGCAAACCTTATTTATTGATGCAAAATGATATCTATTGGAGAAATAACTTTTAAACCAATCACTGATTGCTCCTCTAAAGCCGTAACAATATACTTTATTAAGTACAATATTATGGTCTATTACATCAAACGCCTTACTCAAATCCATAAATATTGATATCATTATTCCTTTGTTCTCCTTAGCTATACTGTATTTACATTTTCCATAAGATTTAAAATAGCCATTTCCGTTGTTTTATTATTACGGAAGCCATATTGATTTGGAGATAATAAATTGTAAGATTCTAAATATCGCTGCATTCTACTTTTTACAATTTTTTCAAAAACTTTGATGAACACAGATAATGAACACACCGGCCTGTAATTTGTTGCTAGTGTAGGATCACCACCTTTAAAAAGTGATGTTATACAACCAGTTTTTAGCATTGATGGAAATATTCCTTTGGAAATACTTTGATTGATAATTTTTTAGCCAAAGTTACAGATATCAGTAAAGGTAGCAGGAACAAAAGAAAATGAATTTAGTGGACTGGATGGCATATATTCTAGAGGTGAGTGATCATTATTTAGTAATTGTGAGTGAAGCTTATCCGCTATTGTAGTAAAATGTATATTTAAAGAGTCTGCAATATCACTATCATCAGTAATTTCTTTATTATCAACATTTAATCAACATCTTACGGTGTGTGTGTGTGTGTGTGTGTGTGTGTGTGTGTGTGTGTGTGTGTGTGTGTGTGTGTGTGTAATTTGGGTCTACATAATTTTTAAATCAAGTGAAATGCATCGTGCATACTTTCATTTCACTAAACTAATTAATTTCACAATGAAAATGAGGACAGAAAGTAATATAAATTGATGTTTGGAATAAACGATAATAAAAGAGAAATAACGTCAAACAATAAATTTTTTTTTTTTTTTTTTTTTTTTACTGGAATTTACGATCAATCGATGGTGCCCATTCGAAAAGGAGGTCTCCTGTCCTGCTGCCCATTAGCTGATTTTTCTTGACCCATAACGCCATTATAAGCTCTTTTCTTCCGTTACTGCTGTCTTTTATAGTTTTAGATCTCTCTCTCTCTCTCTCTCTCTCTCTCTCTCTCTCTCTCTCTCTCTCTCTCTCTCTCTCTCTCTCTCTCTCTCTCTCTCTCTCAGTATCTCATCCACTAACACTACTCCATTCCATTCGTGCAAAAGTTTTGGTTTTCTCCTTATTTTATTTTCTCTTTTGACTTGTGTCTTCTTTATACTCTTTTTGTGGTTCTCTTTATTTTCTTTATTCTTTATATATATATATATATATGGGTCGCAATCTTAATGTGATAGTGTCTTTTAGATATTTTTTATATACTTTGTGGTTCTATATTTTACATTTTTTCACCTCTCTCTCTCTCTCTCTCTCTCTCTCTCTCTCTCTCTCTCTCTCTCTCTCCTCTCTCTCTCCTCTCTCTCTCTCTGGAAGAGGTAAGAGGCAAGTTTCTCTGAGAGGCAAACTTAATCGTTTTGTGACAAATGCGTTTGCCGGGTTTCTTGTTTGTGTTTCGCTGAACTGTAGAGCGGTGACAGCTAAGTGGCACTGAACTTAAGCCAAAGATATATGAAGCACTCTGTGGCATAAAGCTTATATTATATATACAGTATACAGAAATGTAGCAGAAAAAAATGGTACGTAAAAAACTACTGTACTAAAAAATTTATATATATATATATATATATGAAGAGAAGAACGAGTGGTCTGAGCTTATTTTTCATTCCCAGGCGTTTCAAGAGTCGCAGTTGTCCTCATCAGTGCACTCTAGTCTAAGCGGTAGAAATTATTATATTAAACTAAAATAACTATCGAGATAAATGAAGTTAAATATAAAACCTAATTACATCATACTATGCGATAATCAAGATTAAAAATATTAAAATATGGTAGTTTGGAATAAAATATTAACAACAGTGATTTCCAAAAACAAAGCCAAACCCCAAACTAAGTTAAGTTACATCAAAATATAAAACTTACATCACTCAAAAAGATTAACAAATAATTAAAATAGAATCTTACTTCGTTCTTCATTAGAGTAAATTCTAGTAATTAATTAAAGGATGGATACATTTTCGTATCATTTATTACTATAATTGTTTCACTATAAACAAATCGAAGAATGCATTGTGGTTACTGATTGAAGGTTTAAACTTGTGAATACATAAGGATTCTAGAATAAGATTAGATTTTGTTGGTTGTTACTCGGTTTGTTTACAATACCGAAATCTTTACTTAACAATGGTCGGATGAACAATGATCCTTTACAGAGGATTTTCCTAGACTTTGTAAAGGTAAGCCCGTTCGAGTGGAGATTCCTTTATGTTTATTTCCACGAACTTCATGTTGGCGTATGCAAGCACCAATATAGCTTGCTTTGCAACGAACACAATTAGAGGTATAAACTACAAAATGAAGATAAATCCCCAGGAAGCCTTCCTTTATGAGAAAAAAATTGTTACGTGGTTTACGACATTTATAAGTAAACAAAGTTTATCTGTGGGTATGAGAATGCTTTCAATTTCAACCGTTTTCAAGTTCATTTCATTCTAATAGGGAATATAGTGTGTGTGTGTGTGTAAAAGTCGCTGTACGATGACGAAACACTAAAAGCAAAGGATACGAGTGTCTTAATTGTATGTATTTTAAAAAGGAATGGGTATATTTACTGTGATAGTTCAACTAAGTTCATCCCTAGCCCCATAAATATGGGTTCTCTGCAGACTGATGTAGAGAATCCGTTTTATTATTTGAACATCGAAGAAAGGCAATGTATTGTTAATTTAAGTGCCTTTCGTGAAGCTTATATTATAGTACGTTCTCATTCGAGGTAGTTTAAGGAGAGAGAAAGGGAAGGTGTTCGTTTACAAGCAGAAAGAACGTGTCTACATACCTTCTCTATAAGACAAGTCTAAAAGTTTCAGAACATGTTTCAACGATTGTCGAAAAATTCTGCAACCTACAATTTGTCTATTGTGAAACAGTTTAAGTAACAAAGACGAAAATGTATTCATCCTTTGATTAATTACTAGAATTTACACTAATGAAGAACAAAGCAAGTTTACAGATATTACGTAAGTTAGATTCTATTTCAGTTATTTATAGTCTTTCTGAGTGATGCAAGTTTTATATTTTGATGTAATGTGGGTTGGGTTGGGTTTTGCTTTAGGAAAACGACTGTCCTTACTATTTTATCGCAAACTACCATATTTTAAGTTTGACAATCGCCAATGACCACTGTATAATGTAATTAGGTTTTCCATATATTTTTATTCATTTTAATAGTTATTTTAATTTATTAATTTGTACCGTTTAGAATGCAATGATGAGGAAAATCGGGACTCTCGAAACACCTGGTAATGAAAAACATGCCCACACCGTTTGTACTTCCCTTCATATATATATATTATATATATATATATATATATATATATATATATATATATATATATATATACCAAAAAATACCAGAAAAAATAACTGCCTAGATCTGGTATTCACGAATAACACGAACTTGATTGCTGATATAAAAATAACCCCAACCATTATCTCAGACCACAACTTAATCGAGATATCAACAAATATGACGACAATATTAAAAGACAATACACATATTGAAGAAAGAAACAAATTTGGGACCTTTAACTTAAACTCCAAGACTATAAATTGGGAAGCAATCAGATCACAGATGGCCCAAATAGAGTGGAGAACAGTTTTAGAGAATAAAACAACTGAGGAAATGCTAACAACCTTGGAAGAAAAGATGCTGAGAATTTTAGAAAAATATGCTACGAAATCACAGCCAAAAGGAAAGAGGAACTGGCTGGAGAGGCAAAAGAGAAAAATATTCCGCAAAAGAGGGTGGAAGCGAAGTTAGCCACCTGCGAAGATAACAATGCCAAGAAAATAATAAAAGAAAAACCGGAGGGTATCGATAGGGAAATACAGACCCTGATTAAGGACCTTGCGGACGATACAAAGATCAGCAGAAAAATCAACGATGCAAATGAAGTGGAGGCCTTGCCGAGGGACACGAACAAAATATACAAATGGTCAGAAGACAACATGACATTATGCTCCAGAGAGACAGGAAATTCAGAGAAGCACGATAGAGATCGATTTGGGAGTAATAATGACCGATGATACCAAATTCGACACACAAGATCAGAGAGCGATAAATAAAGCAAAAAGAGTCGCGGGACAGGTACTAAGAACGTTCAAAACAAGGGACAGGAGAGTAATGATTCCCCTGCTAAAAATACTGATTATACCAAAATTTGAATACTGCTGTCTTGACGTCCCCACGTAAAAAGGAAGAAACTAATAGACTAGAAGAAACTTAGACACATTTAACAGCAAAGAATGATGGCTGCAAAGAGCTCAACTACTGGAAAAGACTACGTAAATTAAATCTGTACTCCCTGAAAAGAAGAAGAGAGAGGTACACCATAATTGAGGGGTCGCGCGTCTTAAGCTACCTAAGCGCCACCACAGGCGAAAACGTGTTTTTTATGGATATCACTATTTTCACCCTTCCTCTATCGCGTGGTTTGGGTTATAATGACCTTACGACGCTAGAAGTATGGTTGAAAACCTTATGAAGCAAACTACTTTTTTCACCTCTATCGCCAGCCAAACGTTCACCCAAAGTTCGGCATAATAAGAAAATCAAAAAATTAAAAAATATATATATAAAATATAAAATATGAAAATCTATTTCAAAAACTCATCAACATCTTCATTAGCATACTTAGAACTCTAATTTAGCCAAAAATGAACGTTCTAGCTCAATTAATAACAGAGATACCATTGCGAGAATATTGCTGAACTTTGGAGGCGATTTCTGGTGAATTTTAATTTTGGCGCTTAGGTACCTTAAGACGCGGGACCCCTCAATTTACATATGAAAAATAATCGAAAAACCGGTACCAAACCGAAAACTATGCACAATTACCATTCAAACAACACTGGAAAATAGGAAAGGCAGAATGCGTAGCGTTCCCAAGTTAAAGGCCCGACGGGGGATCTCTTCAATACTGAAGTAAAACAGCTTGGTTGTCAGGGGGCCAAGACTTTTTAACCAGCTTCCAAAGGACCTCAGAAACGTTACAGGGGTCAAAGTTGAAGTCTTCAAGAGAAGACTAGATGCCTGGCTCAGGACGGTACCAGATGAATCGGGTGTACCTGGCTGTGCGGTGGAGAGCTCAAGAAAGCAACTCGCTCCTACACCAAGCCAAGCCTAGAGGGGGGGCCACCAGCTTGACCTTCGTGTGAAGAGAGACCAACGCATGGAACATCAACGAGGTTAACGAGTTTATATCATATACACAGTACTGTGCAAATTAATTGCACCACTCGTAAAACGAGTGGTGCAATTAATTTGCACAATACTACATATATAAGTAATGTAGGAAGGAGGGGCGAAGGGAGCACCAGCAAAATTGACCCCCATAGAAGAAGGAGAGAGCCGAAATCAGGGTCTCCAGTGCTCTTCAAAAAATGCTCTTTTTTTATTATTAATTTTGAAAAGATTGTGAAGTATGTAAGATGTATGTAAGTGCGGTACGTAAGAGGGGGAAGTGTATGTTTGATAGCAAGCTGGACTACTCACATGGTAGATGAGACACGGAAAAAGATCAGCTAAGGAGGACAGTAGCGGGAAAAATCGGAGTTTTAGCACTCCCTGTCTTCTGCCTAACATCCTCCAAGGAGCACTTCCCTGGTCAATTGGTGTCTACAGTCTCCCTCTGATATATATATATATATATATATATATATATATATATATATATATATATATATATAATATATATGCTGCAAACCCACAAATTCATCCCATATATATATATATATATATATATATATATATATATATATAATATATATATATATATATATATATATATATATATATATATATAATATGATGCACACCTACAAGGAAAAATGAACAGCGATTCCACGGCCTTTCGTGTATTCAACAGTATACCTTGTGGGTGCGCATCATATATATATGTATATAATCCTGTAAGCGTGTTCACCACCTGATGAAATTCTCATTAAATTTATTTCTTCTCATAACAAAGGATTGGCTTTTAAGCTTCACAAAGAGTTAAAAAAAAAAAGAGAAAAAGCAAAGTTCCCAAATTATTCAACGGTATAAACTCCTCCTTAAGAGTTAATCCAGGGGATTTTTTTAAACTTAACACCAATGATAATGATGGATATTAGCATAAAATGGATTATTAGGTAATCAATCCGCTGATGCTGATATATATATATATATATATATATATATATATATATATATACCCACACACCCACTGGCTAAATTTACATTTTTGAATTTAAAACAGATCAAGTTGGCTTTAGAGTGAATGCGAAAGTTTAAGATTTTTTGAATAGTTTTGTGTATTGACGATATATATATACTGTATATATATATATATTTTTTTTTCCACTTGAATCTTTTACAATGTGTGTGCGCGTGTGCGTGTGTGTTTCACATCATACAAATACAAGTAAGACAAGTATACACATATGCAACCATTTTGGTTTCGAAATAAAGAAAATTATAAAACCATTTAAATTATGGGCGTGTAAATACAACAAACTGGCACTACCAGCAATATATGTCACCATGTACTAATAGGGTCACATCTAGGTAGGCGCTGTATATGATCTATACCTTCATTCATTCTCATACGAGATTATCTCAGCTTCTAATTATTATTACTAGTACAGTTCCCGTCACTTCGCTGACGGTTAGACAGGCTAAACTACAGAAAAGAACGCAGCCGTGAAAATTTTGAGCTTCACATTGTGTCAACATTTCTGAATCTGGTATCTCCCAAAACCTCCTCACCCCCATTCATGCAACTTGGGGGCTAACCCCCTCCCCATTACCCCCACCCCTCCCCATCCCCCATTACCCCCACCCTTCCCCCATTACTGCCCGGGATAAATTTCACAAACAGACAAACAGACAGGCTAAACTACAGAAAAGAACACAGTCATGAAAATCTTGAGCTTCACATTGCCGCCCGTAACACAATTTCTGAATTTTTTTCTCAATTTTTTCTCACAATTTCTGAAAGTGTGATGGACGGACGGACGGACGGGACAGCTCTCTTATTATAGTATAGAATTATATTTATATATACAGGGCGTCCCAAAAAAATGTATACACACTTTAAATACTTATAAAGGCAGTGTTTATTAAAATACATTTCATTTTCAAAATGTAATAGAATCTACAGACATTATTTAATTGTTTTGTCAACGCCTGTTTTCAAACTGACGTCCGTTCTGGTCCAGGCACTGCTGATAACGCGAAGCAATGGAATCGCAAACATCACGAAACATTTCGTTTGGTATTTGTGTGCATTCTCGTTCAACGGCTGCTCTCAATTCAGCGACTGTTGCAGGTTTTATAGCGTAGACTTTGTCTTTTAAGTATCCCCATAAAAAAAAGTCTGGTGGTGTGAGGTCTGGTGAACACGGAGGGTATTCTACGAAACCCCTTCGTCCAATCCACATCCACATCGTGCCAAGTACCACTCGCAATACTCCACTCTTCGGTCCGGATCATCTTCATTAATAGCATGGACTAATCTTGGAATGTAACTTTTCCATTGACAGCGCTTCAAAATGCGTTGGACAGACGATTCTGAAATTCCTACCTCACGACTCGCTTGCCGCACAGATTTTCTTGGACTTTGGTGATACGTTTCCAGTACTCTTTCTTGCTTTGTGGGGCTTGTCGATGTCCGTGGTCTTCCGGAACGCTTCTTGTGGACATTCTGAACAGTTCCATCGGCTTCAAACTTATCTTTAATTCGAGTGATGGTAAGTCGCGTTGGTGGATCTGTTTGAAACTCCCTCCTAAACTGTCTTTGCACTTCAACTGCGTTTTCACACTTCCAGTAGCATTTTAGAATGAATTTCCTTTGTTCAAAGCTTAGTCTGGCTGGCATTATTAATTCTAATGGGTTTAACTTGGAAAGAAAGAAACATCAATTGAGCTATCAGCTGTTAAAGTGTATAAATTTTTTTGGGACGCCCTGTATGTATATATATATATAATATATATATATATATATATATATATATATATATATATATATATATATACTACCAGTCAAAAGTTTAAGTACACCTACTAATTTCCAATGTTTTCCTGCTTAGCTCATGACAAACTTCAAATGTAAACTTAACAGGTACTAGAGATGAATTTGCTTACCTGGCTTTCATATTGTATGCTTCAGTGCATCTGCCCTATGCAGTGTGTTGTAACACAGAAGCTTCTTTAAAATAGCCTTCAAAATGTGTTAATTTACGTCTAGCATGCAACCTAAAATTAATGCCATTAGCTCTGCATAAAGGTCCAGAAACAGTTTAAAAGTCTTTACTGGGGTAGTGTGTTTCTTCAGGAGTATATTAATACATGTGTTCAGTTATTAACATGCGTTGCAGGGCTTTACATATAAAATCCTTGCAGAGGAGCTAACTGTGTAGTTTAAGGTATATTTCTGTGTTTCAAAAAGAAAAATGGGTGCCAAAGCTCAGTTAACAACAGAAAAAAGACAGTCGATTGTAACTTTGAGAAATGAGGGCCAATCACTGAGGCAAATTGCAAAAAAATTAAGTTTCTGTGAATGCAGTTGCTTGTGCCATTAAACGGTACGAAGAAACTGGTCAAAATAAGGACAGAAAAAGGTGAGGGCGACCAAGAACCACAACAGACTCAGAGAAGTATATCCGAGTCACCAGTCTGAGCAACAGACGCTTCACAGCACCTAAAATCAAAGCCCAGCTGAACAACTCCAGAAGTACAACAATTTCAACATCAACTGTTCAGAGAAGACTAAGAGAGGCAGGATTAAAAGGGCGAACTGTAGCAAAGAACCAATGCTGAGACTCCAGAACAAAAAGAAAAGGCTAGCCTGGGATAAAAAACACCAAAAATGGACTGTTGAGCAGTGGGAATTTGTCCTTTGGACTGACGAATCAAAGTTCGAAGTTTTTGGATCCAAACACAGAGTATTTGTGCGGCGTAGAGCGGGTGAAAGAATAACACAGCAGTGTGTTGTGCCAACAGTGAAGCACGGTGGAGAAAGTGTGATGGTCTGGGGATGTTTTGCTGGGGAGCAAGTTGGAGATCTCCACAAAGTCACTGGAATACTGAACCAACGTGGCTATCACAGAATTCTACGGCGCCATGCCATCCCATCTGGACTGCGCCTAGTTGGCCAACAGTTCATAATGCAGCAAGACAACGATTCTAAACACACTTCCAAGCTGTGTGAAAATTACCTGAAGCAGAAAGAACGGGAATGTCAGCTCACAGTTATGGAATGGCCAGCACAGTCCCCGGATCTAAACCCCATCGAGCTAGTGTGGGATGAACTGGATCGACGAGTGAAAGCCAAGCAGCCATCCAGTGCTCAGAAGCTCTAGCAACTCTTACAAGAGTGCTGGCAGCAGTTTTCACCAGACTATCTTCTTTCTCTTGTTGAGCGCATGCCTCGAATTTGTTCTGCTGTAATTGCTGCTAGAGGAGGCTATTTTGATGAATCTAAAATTTAGACTGCTTTTGTTAAATTGTCCCGATTTGTTGTTATTTAAGTTCCCATGTTTGTACTTATGAATTTGTGTCATAATAACTTAGTTAATAAATAAAAAACTTTAAACAAAATTTCAATTAACATAAAGAACGACGCTTGTATAGAAGAACGTTCCGCGCAAGATGAGGAGGGAGAACGAACAAATGAAAAAATGAGATAACCACCCGGGAATCGAACCCGGGATCTTCCGATTGCCGGTCAGATATGATAACCACTACACCATGGGCCTCACTCAATCAGAAGTCGTAGTTCTCCTACATACGCGCAGAAACCAATGCCCTGAGGGGGCACCTCCCGCATGCCGCACATATATACATTTCAACTGCAAACAACACACAGTTGTGTGAAGCTCCATGTTACGCGTACTACGTCCGATTTAAGAATGCCCGCGGCAAGCGCGAGTCTAGCCCACTTCACCTTTTAGCCAATTGCAGCGGCGCCCTCTCGCGCCGAATGGTGACGTCAGCGGACATACACTTATAGACGAAAAGGGTTTGTCTTGGTGTTGCCTATCCCCCATTACAATTTGTACAGAAAGTTTTCAAACACCCTGTATATATGTTGATGGTTGATGCTTCGCCAAATAATATAAACGATATGGTGTTTATAAAGATACATGTACCAAGGGTTCTTAGCGAATTTGGTCAGTATCTCATGGCCGTACTTGGCTGTGGATACAATTCACTCGAGGGCAAAACACCTTTAGAACGTGCTCTTACTCGTACCCTGCGATCTGACTAACCCGAGCTTTTGAGCCGCTTCATAGGCATACACGAATGAAAAATTCCAGTGGAAACGACTAGTGTAAACGATGTTCTTATACTAGTTATATTGGCTAATTTTAAGTTTCACGGAGTCCAGATTACACCACGTTAGGTGGTTCTTTTAGAGTGTATAGTTATTTCTCCTGTAACCAATTTCGGCCAATCACGATCTTTCTTAAATTCGACTTTGTTAAAAACGGTGGTCTCCGTAAAACTTTATATTTACCGTTATATAAACCCTTCAACGCCGCGAGTTCTCGTAATGTTAAGTCTGAAATGCGTATATTTGAAATGATACCTATTCGACCCAGTCGTCCATAAAGGATTAAATAACAATGGACATAGAGGAAATAAAGAAGTACTTACAGTTCAAAAATAATAACGCACTATATAATACTCAATATATAAGACCTAACCTATGCCTAACTAAACAATAAGGTTGCTACTCAACCTTCAGAGAGGAAAGGACGAATACGTCTGAGCCTCGTCCGAACCTTTTTCTTGCGCGGGATGTTCCGTTCTTTAAAAAGATGTCAGTCCCCAAAACTGAAGCCTGGAATTACCATTGGCAACAATTTAAAACCTACTCAAAATTAAACAACAATTTGCGCAGACAAAAATGATGTTTATGTTTCAAAAGACATTATTAAATTACATTAAGCTTCGATTACAATCACTGATACATTATGACAATTCTCTTACCCGCGTTACTGAGCTTCACTGAGTACGGAAATGAAACTAATCAGGAGCTGATTCTCACGTTCAAAACCTATACATAAAATCACTAATAAATATTTACTTCCATTATTATTAATGTATACCAATTATCAACGCAAATTCGTAACTATTAATAAAAGCTTATTATAAAATTACCTTAAATTCAACATTTACAGCTGACAGTAGCAACTTCTTTTAACGTTCTCACAGCCTACGAATCAAATTGGTGTAAAACGCTATAAACACACCAAAAACGCTCACCTCTCAGAAAAGCATTCAGAAGAATGAGTTAAAAAAACAACAACACGGTCTCGCGCTACGCTCAAACAATTTTCAAACAACCAACTACAAATCTAATTCACGTACCTACCTACTCAATGATCCTATCACTACCGTTTTTTTTAAAAGTTATCATCACAGGTGCATATATATATATATATATATATATATATATATATCTGTGTGTGTGTGTGTGTGTGTGTGTGTGTACTATTACAATATACTGTATATTAGACTTTCTTCACGAAAGTACAGAATAAGTAAACCTATTTACCAACATATATTTTGTTGGTAAAAAGTGGTTTCTATAAATAAATTTTAAAAATGTTTCCCATTTAATTAAAAAAAGAAAAACAACCGTTTTTGTCTTCAAAAATCGTGTTAGGAATAAAAACAAGAAAAAAGAAAAGAAAACAAGAAAACGAAACAATCTTCAAAATTAAAGAAAACCTAACGTCAAAATCCATTTGCTTACTCTCAGGAAAATTTAAGTAGGGGAAAGAGAGAGAGAGAGAGAGAGAGAGAGAGAGAGAGAGAGAGAGAGAGGAAAATTAAGGATTTTTTAAAATTATTATTATTAAATTTCAATTGACGCAATTTTTAAAAAACATAAATTGTGTCAGATTTTATACAAAATAAAATATAGAAATCGTGTCTTGATATTATTTTTGAACCTCTTTTGCCAACCTTTACAATTATTTTCTACAGACCACAGACAATGTCCCGATGTTCTAAAGGTAACTCGCATATGATCCTGTATGGGTTCCGTAAGGAATGAACAAGAAATAAATTGGGACTTTTGGGACACTATTTTTAAAAGTGATGATCCGAAAGCCAACACACACTACCGTTCAATATCTATCTTACCGACCATGGGAACATTTTTTGAGAAAATCATATAGCGATAGCTAATGACGTTTCACACAGAGGAAAACATACTGTTACCGCATTAGTTCGGCTTTAAGGCGAAAATCTCTACGGGAGATGCCGTTATTGCGTTAAATGAGGAACTCTATAAAAAATTAAACAATGAAAAAACATAAATTGCAGTTTTTTCTGAACCAATCCAAAACTTTTGACTCAATAGAACACTCAATTCTAACCTCAAAATTGGCTCATTATGAAGTAAGGTGTGTGTGTGTGTGTTTGTGTGTGTGTGTGTGTGTGTGTGTGTGTGTGTGTGTGTGTTTCGAGTCCTATTTAAATTACAGAAAACAATATATCAAACTAAATAAACATGAATAAGACTCAATCAATCGCACACGGAGTACTACAAGGTTTGATATTGGAACCCCTCCTATTCCTGTGTTATGGCAATGACTTTCATAACTGCAGATGATACAACACTTTCTCATATCTGATAACGACTTAGATACTTTACATGAAAGAACAAACATGAAGCTCATCCGTATTTATAACTGGTTGAATGTAAATAAATTACCTTTAAATCTATCAAAGACCGCATTTATAATTGTAATGACAAATAACAAATACGAAACATATAAATTTAAATAGATAAATAGATAATTCCATAATTAAGAGAGTATCCCGGATGACAATATTAAGTGCAATATTAAATGCAAAACTAATTTTTCAAAGGGCACATCGAACACGCATTAAATAAACTGACGAAATTCACTTACATATTGCATAAAGCAAAACACTACACTCCAAAATATATACTGCTCAATCTATATTACACCCTCACTTCCTATATAACGGAGCAGTTTGGGGAAATACAAGCCATTACATTATTTACCCATCAAAAATATTGTACGAAAAAAATCGTCAGAATCTATCGATACCGAAACCAGCCGAGAATACAAAAGTCCTATGTTCACATCTTCAAGACTTCTTAAGCTAAAGACCCGCACAAGCTGAATATCTGCTTACATATTCACAAAATATTCTATGAGGAAGCCCCCTGTTAACTATGAGAATCATACCAAACAACCAAGTAAACCATTCGGTGAATCTAAGATAAGATAACTATTACTTTCTAAAAACCTAACTTCACGCTGGAAACATCAAGAAGATCCTTCACATACGAAGCAGTTGCTATGTGTAATACTGTAATCTAGAAACAAATTTAAAAGTCTACGCTCCTCACATAAATTTTTGTACTCGATTAAAAACAAAATCTCCGAGATGCATACCAACTTCTTCACCTCTTCACCTTTCTGCCCATATCATATTCCTTCATTTCCCCTCAAATCTTTAAGGAAAATCAATTTTATTTGAGACCTATTTTTTCTTTAAATTAAACATATGTAGCTGCAAATCAATAATAACCATTTACTACCGAATTATTATTATTATTATTCCAATAATGAATCCGAATTACTGTATATAAATGTCACTACCTATACGAATATAAATTGTGTACAATGATAATTTAATTGATAATCAAACAACTTTCATTACCTCATATTTGGCAGTCCCTGAGATATGAAATACTTAAAATTCTATGTTCTTTATACTAAAAAAATTGTACTTGTATTATTTCTATACTGTCTTTTGAACAATAAGGAATTTGAATTTGAAATATAATTATATATTTTAAGTTCATTATTTTCAGTTTGTATTTCAGAATGAAACTTCAGAATAAAACTCTTGCCTTCTTTCACTCTCAGTGTATCTCCTCTTCCCATTATGTCTCCCCTTCCTCCTCTTCTCATTACGTCTCGTCTTCCTTATATTTTGCTTCTCTGCGTTTCCTCCTCTTTCTCATTGTGTCTCCTCTTCCTTCTTTCTCCATTGCCTCTTCTTATTGTATCTCATTTTCCTTCTTACTGTATCTCCTCTTTCTCCTATCGTGTCCTTTCTTACTGTCTCGTCTTCCTTCTCTCTTGCCTCTTCTCACTGCGCATCGTATTCCTTCGCTCCTGCTTCTCATTGTATTTCCTCTTCCTTCTCTCCTGCCTTTTCCGAGTCTTCTCGTTGTGTCTTCTCTTCTTCTCTCTCGCCCTTTCTCATTGTCTCTCTTCTTCCCTCTCTCCCGCCTCTTTTCATCGTATCTCGCTTTCCTTCTCCCCTGATTCTTCTCATTGTATCTCCCCTTCTTTCCCTCCTGATTCTTCTCATTGCGTCTCCCTTTCCTTCTCTCCTGCCCCTTCTCATTGTGTCTCGTCTTCCTTCGCTCTCGCCTCTCATTGTATCATCTCTTCTTTCTCTCCCGCCTTTTCTGAGTCTTTGCGTTGTGTTTCTTCTTCTTCTCTCTTGACCCTTCTCATTGTGTCTCCTCTTCCTTCTCATTGTGCCTTCTCTTCCTTCTCTCCTCTGCCCGTTCACCTCTCCTGTAAGTCACTCATTTTTAACTCTCACTCCGTAATGGCAGCGATAACGCACAGCGCCCCTTATTTTCGACTATTAGAGCGCGTTGGCCGTAAGCGAAGAAATCGTTCGCGGGACTTCCATTTGCGAAAATTGATTAAGATTTCGTCTCCGTCGATCTTTCATGTCAACGACGTGCAACGTTGTCGGTTTCGATAACGACCGTTACGTCGCTTTTGTGTTGTCCCTCGTCCATGTGTGTGTGTGTGTGTGTGTGTGTGTGTGGTTTGCTTCCTTGTTTTTATGCGGAAAGAATGGTGTGTGTGTGTATATATATATATATATATATATATGAGTTCACTTTTGTTACTGACATTTAATATTTTTTACGCATTTGTTTATATACAGGATGTTTCAGGTCGACCCTAGAAATATGGAAATTGGCGAAATTTGTAGTTTGACCTAATTTGTACTATATTGAATTACTACCTACTTGCTACAAATTCCGCCAATTTCCATATTTCTAGGGTCGATTTGAAACACCCGGTGTGTGTGTGTGTGTGTGTGTGTGTGTTCATTACCGTCTGATAAATAAAAGATCAAACACCCCTCTCATAACTGCACAATATAAGTGCTTTCTGGTTCTCGTGACGTAGACAGAACACCTTTGAGATTGATTTAAACGTTACACAAAGAACTTGGGAAAAAAATTGTCGTTACCCAAAGAAATTACATTATATGAAGAGAACTTTAAACAAAACAAACTTAAGAAGGACAAGGCTCTAAATTCAACCAAAACTTACAATCATCACAACTTGTATAGTCCTTGTGGTATTTGTAACGCCTTATTGTAATTTTCTCTCAGACGTTTCAAACGATGCAACACTTATAACGTTATTTATTATATAAACTGTTACTGTTTTGTTTGCGCATGCGCGATGGTCTAGTTTGCCAGTTTAAATTCTTAGTTTAAAGGAAGAATCGTGGAAAATGTTGCTCTTCATAGAAATTAATTTGAAGCAAGTTAGTTAAGAGTTAAATTGTAGTTAGTTATCATTCGACAAAATGTTGCTAAGGTTCATAGGTACACCTTAAGAATGATGTTGGAAACTCATATTTATTTTAAATGTGAAAAAGAAAAGGGGATCTTTTCCGTTTGACTGCCGCCATTGAAACATAAGAGGTGAGTGCCCCCAGCTTTCTTTACTTAGCCTTATAAGGCTAACTAACGAAAATATCACGACCTAACCTAACCAATCGTTAGGTCAACTGTACGACCTTGACGATTGGTTAGGTTAGGTCGTGATATTTTTGTTAGTTAGCCTTATAAAGCTAACTAAAGAAGGCTGGAGGCCCTGATCTTCAGGTGATCCCCTTATTTTTCTGAGTACACGATTAAAACTTAAAAATTAAGCATGGATCTTGAAAGTAATTAAAATTGTTTATAAGAAACAAAATTTGAAGGGGAAATTAAGAAAAGCTTTTTTATAAAGTAACTTATTTTGTATCATCAAGACATTTCAGTTAAAATACAAAATACAAAAAGTTTAATTATGTTTCAATGGCGGCAGTCAAACGGAAAAGATCCAAAAAGGTTGTGGTTAGGTTAGGTTGAAATAATAGAGTAAGCTCCAAAAATAATTTATTTAATTAATAATTAACAAGATAGTGATCACGAATAGTATTCAAAATACGAGTTTCCGACCTAACCTCAACCTAAATAAATAAATAAACTAACCTAACCTAACCACACCCATTTTTATTTTTACATTTAAAATAACTATGAATTTCCGACGTCACTTTTAAGGTCTACCGTTTTATATATAAAAAAAATTGATAGAGCAGTATAAATTAAGTATGAAATGATAAACACATATTTAAGTTCGCGTGGTTATATTAAGGAATCTACGATTGCATGCACGAATGTATACATTATAACATACAGTTCCTTAAACCTATACTGAAGTCTAATAATATTAATAATAATAATAATAATAATAATAATAATATAATAATAATAATTGTGGTTATTTTATAGCAAATTCCTTCATAAATTCTGAAGACAATGGAATGGAGGGACGCCTACAGCTTTTTTGTGGGATCCAAACCCCTACTACCCCATCAAAGAAACCCAGAGAAGCACCACCACCTTCGTCGCTAAAATCGCACAAGTGGAACCGAAACTTGAACCCAGGACCTTCATTTCAATTATAGCCTCCCTCAACTTCTCAAATCTCCCAATTTTCACACACACACACACACACACACACCTTTTTCATATTATTATTATTTTTGTTCCTTTTTTTTTGTCACGGTTTCCGCCTTAACTACTGATCGGTTCTTCATGAAACTTGGAGGGAATATTACCACTGCAGGGTTCTATGGAATATGCCCTAAAACAGGCTTATTCTAACAATTTCTGACCACAGGTCTGTGTATCAACTCCAAAAATATTGCGCGTACAAACAAAAGTGATAGAAGTGAAAATATTGTACTCCAAACATAAGCTAATAGTTTTATCTTCAAAACTTGCTATTTTATCGGTATTAGTGATAATTTCTAAAATCATGGCTTTTCAACCAATCATGATGAAACTCGGCAGCAATGTTCAGAAAGGAATACTCTTCTGATTGATTAATTATCATTTCGGAAAAATTCCTTGATGTATCCCCAACTGGATGTATGTAATAAGTAAACGCAAGACGTTTGTTATCAAAACATATATATATATATATATATATATATATATATATATATTATGGGGTGTAGTGGTTAGCATCGCTGACTTCGAATCCACCGGTCCCGGGTTTGATTCCCGGCGAAGGCAGGCTACCCAGTTGTTCATCCTTCCAGAAAAAATAGGTTGGTAGATAAATTGGTACTTTGGGTTGCCTATTGGTTAAGATGCTGGGCTGCTGCTGCTATTGCTGCTGATCGGGAGGTCGTGAGATCCGAGTTCGGGCAAGGACTTTGTAATTTCTGACCACCCGTGGTGGGTGGTGGTTCGGATTCCACGTTAAGCTGTAGGTTCAAGGTGGTGCAACAAGAGTGACTTTTGTCAGAATGAACAATTCGGTCGGAAGCACAGCGAGGTTAACCGAGGTTATATATCTGACAGGCCTACAACACCGCCCAGAGCCTATATGTATTAAAAGTTTAAGCTTTGTAAAAACTATATTCAAAAGATCTTGAAATATCTTGAAATATTAACGTTATCATTCATAAAAAACTGTTTGTCAATTAAAAATAATTTTGTTTTAACAAAATCAATCCCTTTATAAACAATTGGAAAGCGTTGAATTATAGCGAAGAAATACCTTTAAAAATTAAGCTCTCAGATCCCTAAAACATTAAAAAAAAAATATAAAATATAAAAAGTTTTAAAGCGTGTATTAATTTTTTATCTTAATTAGCCGTAGAATAAAAGGGTTATTATCTTTAATCAAGCGAATTACAGTCTTAGTAAAGCCATGAAATTTTTTTTTAAACTTATACGTATTCTCTTTTGATTTTATTATTATTTCTTTATTCACTGCGCGCGCTTTTCGACTAATGTTTGCCCTCCAATTCTTATCACAACCCTCCCACAACATTTCCGGTCTAGTTTCTCTCTCGTCACATAATTCACTGTCACAAGTTTTTATTTTCTAAATTAATTTTTGGCCAGCCCCGAGGATCTTTCGCTTCTATGCAAAATGCGTTCATATATTCTTCATTTGATGCTTATATCGAATATTATGGTTGATGCCTTATTGATACCTTCATGTATTTCCTTATTTTACTTAAATATTTAGGTCTTCTGTGCAATATGGTAAATCTGATTTAATTACACAAATATTGTACATATATAGCACTTTATATCTATCTATCTATCTATCTATATCCGTATATATATATATCTATATATATACATTTTATAGAAATCCTCTGAAAAAGTGTGACGTAGAAGGCATAACAGTATTAAGTTATAATTCTGTTTTTATCTTTCACACTTGTTTTAACTGTTAAATATCTTATAGTGAACGTAGTATTTGTTCACTAATTAAAAGCATTGATTTACGCGCACGTATAAAGCTGAAAGAAGGGAATGATAAAGAGAAATTAGTTTTGTAATTCAATATTCAAAAGAACCCTTTAATTATAGAGGCTGTTTGGTCTAAGATGACGAGATGAGGGACTACCTCGATAACGACTTATGGTTAATAAAAGCGGTTGTCAGACTCGAATTAACGAGTCTATTATCAGTTTGATTACACGAACCATCGCAAAGGGAAAACAGTTCAGTAATAAGGAAAAAATATAAAAGGAAAATAACTTCGTTGTTCATTTTGAAATTAATGCAACTTTACGTGGTTTTAAAACCATTTTCTTAAGTTCGATAATGAAAAATAAATTTGCCAGAGGTTTCTGATTTCGTGGACGTAATATCGTATCATTCGATGATTAATATAGATCGGTCATATTTACATTGAGGTCGAGAGTTCGAATCCCGATGATGCTGGTAATAATAATAATAATACAGGAGTTAGCGCGATGGGCCGCATTAGTTGGCCTGAGCGCTGTGCTGCAAGTTTCTGGCACTCCTGATTGATTATTTATTATTACACACGCGCGTATTTGCTACACACTGCACTACACACACTACACTGATTTCTTTCAATCATTTCCAAGGAATCCGATAGCAACAATCGTAGAAATGATGCGGTGATGAAATGATAACTTTTCCTATTTAGCAATTTTATTTTATTAGTGTGTTTAACCTCTTTCCTAACATCCAAGATCGTATGACGGAAAAGGACCGGCGGCTTTACGTGGGATCCGAACCGTGGGTTGGCGCATAATCCGAACGCGGGGGACGGTCTCCCAAACACCTACTCTCCAGACCCAATGTCGCTTAACTTCGCTGATCGACGGGAAGCGGTGTTACGACATTGGCCACAACATAGGCCTCTTATTCAGTAAATAACTATATTAATGTAGAATAAATAGAATGTAGAATATAGAATAAATGTAGACTATAGAATAAATATATTATATACGGAATACATTAACTACAGTGCAGCGCTTCATACTATTTATTTTACACTTTCCTCTCATGAGCAATTAATTGGGTACACGAGATAAATGTACGCATGATGTGACGGAACTATAAAAGCTATGTTTTCCATATGCTTTTTCCTACTTTCTTGTAACTCGTTTTTCATCACTTTTTCTGTCAGCAGTGGCTGGCAGAAGAGCGAGAGTTTTGTCTTTTCTGTATTTCACTGCTACAGCTGTTGTTTTATTTCATTTTGCTTTCATTTATTCTCTCTCTCTCTCTCTCTCTCTCTCTCTCTCTCTTTCTCTCTCTCTTCTCTCTCTCTCTCTCTCTCTCTCTCTCTCTCTCTCTCTCTCTCTCTCTCTCTCTCTCTCTCTCTCTCTCTCTCTCTCCAGGGTGGGCCAAAAAAACTATTATCCTGATTTTGAACAATATAATTTTACCTTTATCAAATGTTATTTGTACAATCAATATATGTGTCCTGTATAGAATTTCATGGTTTATCTCGTGGTGAAGTTGGATTTTTTCTAAATGTAACTATTATTTTGTAATTCGCTGTTATACAGACACGTGTTGAGCAGTGGAAATTTGTCCTTTGGACTGACGAATCAAAGTTCGAAGTTTTTGGATCCAAACGCAGAGTATTTGTGCGGCGCAGAGCGGGTGAAAGAATGACACAGCAGTGTGTTGCGCCAACAGTGAGACACGGTGGAGAAAGTGTGATGGTCTGGGGATGTTTTGCAGGGAAGCAAGTTGGAGATCTCCACAAAGTCACTGGAATACTGAACCAACGTGGCTATCACAGCATTCTACAGCGCCATGCCATCCCATCTGAACTGCGACTAGTTGGCCAACAGTTCATAGTGCAGCAAGACAACGATCCTAAACACCCTTCCAAGCTGTGTCAAAATTATCTGAAGCAGAAAGAACGGCAACGTCAGCTCACAGTTATGGAATGGCCAGCACAGTCCCCGAATCTGAACCCCATCGAGCTAGTGTGGGATGAACTGGATTGACGAGTGAAAGGCAAGCAGCCATCCAGTGCTCAGAAGCTGTGGGAACTCTTACAAGAGTGCTGGCAGCAGCTTTCACCAGACTATCTTCTTTCTCTTGTTGAGCGCATTCCTCGAATTTGTTCCGCTGTAATTGCTGCTAGAGGAGGCTATTTTGATGAATCTAAAATTTAGACTTTGCTTTTGGTAAATTGTCCTGATTTGTTGTTATTTAAGTTCCCATGTTTGTACTTATGAATTTGTGTCATGATAACTGAGTTAATAAATAAAAGACTTTAAACAAAATTTGAAATTTATGAATATTTCAGGGTGTACTTACACTTTTGACCGGTAGTATATATATATATATATATATATATATATACACAGGGTGGGCCAAAAGTCAGGACAAACTTGGTTTATATTATATTCTTTTTTATTCATTTGTATTATGTAAAAAGTTAGGATCTTCTGTACATTTTGTCAGAATGATCTCACAAAATTGAAGGCGTCTGTCATAATCGTCTTCTAATAGACCATGATTCCTCGTTTAGTCTATGGCTTACTGGAAGACGATTATGACAGACGCCTTCAATTTTGTGAGATCATTCTGACAAAATGTACAGAAGATCCTAACTTTTTACATAATACAAATGACTAAAAAAGAATATAATATAAACTGCAAGTGTGTCCTGACTTTTGGCCCACCCTGTGTGTGTGTATATATATATATATATATATATATTATATATATATATATTATATATACATACAAGGGTGGGCTGAAAATTAATGTCTCCACTCAACTAATTTTAAACGGGTTGAAGGATTTTATCGAAACAAAAGCAGATATGTACCTTAGAGTTTATTCTTCAAAACGCTACATTTACTTTTCTATAAAATCACCCTCTACCTTGATACATTTACGTTAACGATAAATGAGTTTTTGAAATCCATCCCGGTAAAACTCGGAGTTTTGACTACGAAACCAAAATTTCACAGCGACCTTAACTTCTTCGTCAGACTCGTAGCGATTTCCACGGAGATGTTCTTTACGTTTAGGAAAGAGGTGAAAATCGCATGGTGCAAAATTGGAGCTATATGGTGGATGCGGTAAGACGGTGAATTGCAGATCCTCAATTGCTTCTCGCGTTTGACACTGGTGTGAGGCCGTGCGTTGTCATGGTGAACAATGCGTTTTTGTGGGTGCGAACCCTCCTGATCAGTTTTTTCAACTACTTCAGTTTCAATATAACGTGCGGAGTTGATTGATGTCCCTCTTTCCGTAAAGTCTTCGAGAACAATACCATTGATATCCCAAAAAACAGTCATCATCACTTTTCCAGCCGATTTTTTAACTTTGAATTTTTTGGGTTGCGGTGAATTTTTGTGCCGATATTCCATGTGTTACCGTTTATTTTCAGGGTCATAATGGTGGAACCACGTCTCGTCTTCTGTCACAATGGTGTGCAGAAATTCATCTTCATTTTTGAAGCGCTGCAGATTTTCTTAGCAAATGCGTAGTCTCTCAGTTTTTTAATCTCGGCAGTGAGCATGCGAGGCACCCATCTGGCGTAGACCTTTCGGTAACCGAGAATGCTAATAATGTGTCTCATTCGCTCTTTGGAGATATCGAGCATTGCAGTAATTTCCTTTTGTTTAATACGACGACTTTCACGAATCAGTTCGTCGATGTATTTCCGATGAGACTCGTCGGTTGCCGTTACAGGCCTTCTACTTCGCGGTTTGTCTCGTAAATCTTGCCCTGCTTCTCCTTCTTTACACTGCCTCGCCCAACGTCGAACGGTACTCGCATCAACACAATGTTTGCCGTACACAGCTAGCATTCGCCGATGAATGTCTATGGGAGCAACACTTTCCGCGGTCAAAAATTCAATTACGGCACGTTGCTTGAATCGAACGTCTTTACTCCTTTCCATTGTAATCAATACTGAACCAACGTTTGCAATGAGTGTAGGCTATATTAGACTATAACACAAAACCGGTTTAATCCGGTTACCTCTACACAATCTGGAATGGGATGAGGATATCAAGTTACAACACAAAACCAGTTTTATCTGGCTACCTCTACACAATCCAAAATTATTCAAGTGGAGACATTACTTTTCAGTCCATCCTCGTGTGTGTGTATATATGGATCTTTCCTGTTTCAGTAACTGTTTCTGATTTTTATGAAAACAACGTGATATGTACAGTTTTTCACGCTGATTTCCAAATTATAAACCATTTCATCGAGAAATATATAACCAAAAAGTTATAATGTGCAGAAACTAGCAAATGTTTGAAACAGCGTACGGGGCTCCAATAAACCTTAGCCCCCCCCCCCCGCCCATGGCAGGGGGGGGAATGACATGCTGGGATAGAATAATATCACGAAAATACTGTCCATCCCATCTCTGACCATTTGGCTTCAGCACCCACATGAGCTTCTTTGCAGTGAACAAAACAAACACACCAACACAGTCTGGACTTTTTAATAATTCGCGATAATGTTCATTGTCATCGATTTCATCCGGTGTTGTGGCCCACACTCGATCATTTTGGTAGTTAGGCCGACGTGTTACGTAAACAAAAAATTCATCGGAGACAGCTAAATGCATGAAATCATCCACATCCCAATCTTCAAGATAATGGGCAAACCACATTCTGTCATCGATGTTAAGTTCAGTTTTTCTTGGCTTTGGAAGTTCGTGCCAAGGCTTTAAACCTTGCCTATGACGGTACAGTCGAATGATCTCACCACTAACGATCTTTCCTCTCAACACTTCGATCTCTCTAGAAAGTTTAGCACAGCTGTTTTTCCGCTTACGCGTACCGCTTTCAATGATGTCCTTTGTTGAGAGAGTGGCAAATTTGGGCGCCCAGATTTGGTTGTATCCATTTCACAGTCATCCAAAGTTTTATTCCAATTTCTTTTGACGAAGTCCTCACTTCTTCGCAACTTTTTGGCAACCCATGAACGTGTTATAAAGGTGGCTCCAGCATCACGAGCTTCCCGAATGCGATCTATCACACGTTGCCTCTCCGAATCACCAATTAATTGAGAAGCCATTATATTATCACTTTATCAGCTAGAGTAATTTTAATACCTGCAATAAATAAAGAATTTTATATATTTTGATAATCACTAAAAACTATTTCGATATAAGTAAACATGTAAGCTGCAAATGGGGGGGGGCTAAGGTTTTTTGGAACCCCTTACATGTCAAGAGAGTGGACGCAAAACACTTTTCATTTATATATATATATATATATATATATATATATATATTGCATCAGAAGAGAAAATGATTAATTGTTAAGGGGAATAATTTTTTTTTGTATACTAACCTGGTGATGAATGATCTTGTGTGTTTAGCTGATTGCCCCTCAGTGTTCCTACTTGATTCAAATACTATTCCCGCTTCATGACAAATGGAAGATGGGTTCTTACGTAATGAATAAATCAATATTTAATATCAGTAACTAAAAAATTTTAGCGAAAATTTATCTATGTCGTTCATACCGGACTTATATTTAAAGATTACTCCCATTTGAGCAACTGCCATTCCCGGTCTGAAAATGAGAATTCGATATTTAAAAAAAGGTTCCTGATCTTGGAAAGGGTAAGAAGATACGGTGACGCGTTTGCGGACGACTCAAGGAGTATTTTCTATGAAAAATCTGTGAGAAATCCTATCGTGGGAATGGGAATGGCTCAATTTGAGAACGGCTTCACTCGAGATTGCTCACTTTCTAAACGAATACTGAAGTAAGAATGACATTAAGTGGGAAGTGACATCATTAAAAGTATGTACAAATTTGTTGCAAGTACAATTCATATATTTCTTTCGTGCACTAATGTTTTCACTTTTAATTAAAACTTCGTAGCTGTACTCCAGTTCATACCATAATTATAATTCATAGAAGATCCGTACAGTGTGTAACCTAACAACCTAACCCACCCTATACACTCTAATTCCGCTTACGTATAACTACGTATAAATCTAAATCCATACTTTTATGTCAGTAAATTTGACGCAACTTAAATGTAACTTAACGTAACTTTTCCCGTAACGTATTTTTTGTCAGTAACTTTCACGTAACTTTTGTCCGTGTAACTGTCTCGTAACAAACATGTACTTCAAATAAGCCATATTTTAGAAGAAAAATTGAAACGCAAAACGATAAATAAAATATTGAGCGCCCAGTAGCTCAGTAGTTACGGTGGCGGACTCTGAGCGGTGAGGCTCTGGTTCGTTCCCACCTGGTGGGTGGAGTTGGTCGCTTACCGTATCACTGCTCGGGATAAAGGTGACACTTGGAGCTCACTCACCCCAACATCAGGGGGAAAATGAGCTTCCTGGCTGTTACCTTCGTTATATAATTATAGAGGACATAATACTTAAAAATAAGTGAAAATGATAATAATAATCTATATTATAATGGAGGTAAGTGCGATATATATATATGTAACCAAAAAAAACTATAGAAAAGAACGCAATCATGAAAATCTTAAGCTTCACATTTGAGCTCATTGTATCAAGATTTGTGAAGCTTTAGATTTTCATGGCTGCGTTCTTTTCTATAGTTTTATTGACCAAATAATTGAACCGACAGTAATTGGGGCGCCGCAGGCACCCCAATTACTGAGGCCCAAGGTGAGAGGGATAGGAATGATGTTCAAAATAAAATACGCCGTAGGCCCACAATTCGATTCGGTTTGGGCCGAATGCCCAAGTACCGCAGATCTAGCGAAATCGGGGCGTTGCGCCGATCTTTTGCTGAAAGTCCTCACAGAAAGAAATGAAAAGGGAGTATTTGTTGACAATTATGTCTACAAGGAGATTCTTCAGTAATGAAATAAAGATAAGTTTATGATGAAGTGTTCTTTTTTATATTTTATAACAGGAAATAATACCTTGAGGTAAGAAAATTTATTTCCCAGATGAAGTAATTGGCCGAGGGCTCCAAGCCTTCCGCAGGAAATAGCAAAAACCGCCCGTAGGGCGGTATTTTTGCTAGTAATAATAATAATTAAATAATAATAAAAACGAATGTCAATTATATGCTGTAAAAATAGTGTTCTAAGTTAAAACATTTTTCGACACATTTTGCTCCCACTTTTTAAACACGTTTAAGGGAGCTACGTCGTATCAACGTTGCAACACTGGTTCCTGTCACATTATCCAGGTTAAGCGACGTGGGTCTGTTTCATTGTTGGAGGCAGGACTTTTTTTCTGGCCGAACGCGCCGGAACGGCGAAAAGAAAAAGAAACGAAACGCTGCGTGTATAGTTTGCTCGAACAAGGTCAAGCCTCACTCCCTCCACGTTCACTGTTTTCCTGCATGGGTTCAACAGCAGCTCTGATGAGAATATACTCCTTATGTGGAGTCCGTTATGAGGTATATCACAAGATTAACATACATTATACAAGGGTGTCCCGTAAGTCCGGAACCATAGGGCAAAATGATAAAAACGGCAATAAAAACGCCGAAGAGACTTTTGGAGATTGTTTGTGAAATGAGCGAGGATGGTAGCAGCTGCGTCATCGTCGGTGGATGTCCTCAGAGGTCCACTGCGTGGTTTATCTCCTATGGATCCCGTTTCCCTGAACGTTGCTACAAGTTTGCCGACACAGCTGTGTGTTATCGGCGCGAGGTCCGGATGGAATCTGTTAGATTCCTCAGCGACCTCCCTCTGACTCAGATTTCCTACGAGCAGAATTACTTGGATGCGTTCTTCCTTACTCAAAGACATCATGGGCACTTGCATAAACGGAAAAACATTTTATCCTACCTATGGTTCCAGACTTACGGGACACCCTATATATATATATATATATATATATATATACACAAACTCAGAATGGTTCCCTGAGCACATTATATGTTAAACACAGACCGTGCATGGAACAAGGAACTCTTCTGGGAAAATTAAATCCACTATAGTCCGAATAAGTAATGGTAAATGACAAATACCATAGTTTTTTTCCTTTTTCATGATTTTAGCTAAAAATACAATAGTTACCCCCTTTTTCTTTGATTTATTCAACACGACGTGAATGCAACGAGTCTTTTACTTATATAGAGGTTCTGAGTGTAGGGATCTAGGCTTGCTTTAAACCCTAGATCCACGTCCCAAAGCTGGATCCTGTCTGCTTTGCAGATAGCTGGTGAGGGAAGCTATATTTATGGGATCTCTTTGCGAGAGACCCGTTGCCCACGTCTAAAATCATGAAAAAGGAAAAAAACTATGGTATTTGTCATTTACCATTACTTATTCGGACTATAGTGGATTTAATTTTCCCAGAAGAGTTCCTTGTTCCATGCACGGTCTGTGTTTAACATATAATGTGCTCAGGGAACCATTCTGAGTTTGTGTATACTAAACGGACGTGTTTCGTGCCTTGAAAAGTGGACGCTCAATGTCCCGGTTGAGGTTTAAGTTTTGGTTTTTTTGGCTAAAAATACAATAGTTACCCCCTTTTTCTTTGATTTATTCAACACGACGTGAATGCAACGAGTCTTTTACTTATATAGAGGTTCTGAGTGTAGGGATCTAGGCTTGCTTTAAACCCTAGATCCACGTCCCAAAGCTGGATCCTGTCTGCTTTGCAGATAGCTGGTGAGGGAAGCTATATTTATGGGATCTCTTTGCGAGAGACCCGTTGCCCACGTCGGGCTAAAATCATGAAAAAGGAAAAAAACTATGGTATTTGTCATTTACCATTACTTATTCGGACTATAGTGGATTTAATTTTCCCAGAAGAGTTCCTTGTTCCATGCACGGTCTGTGTTTAACATATATATATATATATATATATATAATATATATATATATATGATTTATTACTTTTTTATTTTCAATATGCAGAAGAAAATCTGATGTTTAATTTTCATTTTTTTGTTTTTTTTTTTTTTTGTTATATGACAACATTTTAGGAAAAAAAGGAGGCTTGGGACGGGAGGTGGGATGAGCTAACATCTGGCAATGATTGTAGGAAAGAAAATTATAACAATTCCGAATCGTTTCTTTCCAGAAAAAAAAAACCACTGGTTGGATAGTTGACCATCATCTGTGTTCAGATGATGTAGCGAGCCGCGGTTCAGAAACCACTTAAAGTTGTAGGTCCCGTCTGCCACATGACCTTTACCCTAACGATGAGGATTAAACAATCCAAAACATCGTATTATTAACGCATTCAAGGTTACGTATGTTTGTCCTACGATTTCTTTAAGAACATTTTTGAAAAATTCACACGTTTGATATGATGTTGCGATGTGACCAACGTATGACTAAATGTAAATGAAAAAAAATACAATTCACAACTTTATTTATAACTCGGGAAATGCTTCTTACGAGGAAAACCTTGAAAATATATCGAATAAAAACTTATATTACGAAATTTAACCAAAGCACATCAAACACCTCCAAGCTTATTTTAGTTCAAACTCGAGTTTATAAATAATGAAATGTCAGTATGCGTTTAACACATCAGACAATCTGTTCGACTGCATTAAATTATTTTATAAAATTAACAACGCTTTTCAATACCAGCTAATGCAACCCATAATAAACCTGCTTTAATTTAATTCCTAAAGAGCAGTGTTCCCGCGCGCTTCTTGTGAACTACACACACGCAGTGAATATTCAGAAATACTGTTGATGCATATTCTTTTCAGCAACTTCATTATTGTTTTACGCGAAGGCACTTCAAACTTTTATCGTTAAAAATTAGAGGCAACACAAAAGTAAGACATGTTTATGATTATATTTAATCGCGAGGCAAACGTCAAAACATCTTTACAGTTAATTTATTTTAATTAAAATCTTAGTTTTATAATATGGTATACTACATTATGGAAATTATGGCATTTTATAGTCATATTTATCAGGAAACATCCATATAGTTTTTATTGTTAAGTTAAATACGTTACGCTTAAGTTAACCATTTAAGAGGAATAAAAACAAAGTAACAAAACGTTACGGAATTGTCACGGAAATAAAACTGGATAAGGATCTTGCTTTTTACAATAACGAAGTAGCGGTTTAAGGATCTAACTTTTGCTGAAGCTGAAAAAAATTATGGTAATGTTGTACATTGATTTCAATGTTACTTAAAACGCGTAACGGATGCGTAACTTTATGTAAAAATCTTCGGGAGTGTAACCTATACTGATCTAACCTAACCTAATCCGATCCAACTTAACCTACCCCTCCCCTAAAACCTCGTCGACGAAATGGCGTCAGCCCAAATTAGAAGTTCTGCGAGAGTATTACATATTCACAAATCTATTCGCGCAACATTCTCCGCACGCCTCGTTAATTCATTCTCGTTTATCGATGCCGTCTCTTTTCCTTTAAGTATTTATTCGACACTTTATTAATTAAATCTATATAATATACGTTGAGAAGATAACGGGCCTTTTATTCGCAAAATCGCACGTTTGGCCAAGCATTTTGTGCTAATTACCTCTCGAGGTGTTTTATAGCACATTAGCGCCTTTTATACTTGCGAATGGAGTGCGCTTCGAAACTCTGCCAATTTAGGGTACAATTGGATGAGGTTTTTCCCCTAAGGAGGCGGGGGGGGGGGGGGTCTCTCTCTCTCGAAAGTTATTTTTAGTTTTCATAAAGTTAACCTTAATGCATATATTTAACTCTTACTAAATTTAATAATATATTTTTTGTTTGAACATTATATATATACAGGGTGTCCCATAAGTCTGGTCTGGTAGGAAAATTTATTTTAAATTAAATTTACGAAAATAATAAAATAAGAACTAAAACAAATGTTCAAATTTACGTCTTGTTTGGGGACCTTTGCTTTTTGGTTGAAGGTAGCAATATGGAAGCGAGTTACACTCGTGAGGAAAAGGCGGAAATCCCTGAAATTGGGACTTCAGGAAGTTACTGAAATACTTAAAATTTTCACGAAATTTAGGTTAAGTTAAGTTAGGTAAAATCTAACTTAACCTAACCAGTAACTTCCTGAAGTTCTTGAGTGAAACAGTAGGCCCTAATTACGCGAAATCACTGAAAACTTCAGGGATTTCATAAACCACTAGTTTCACAATCTTACTGTAATATATATATATATATATATATATATATATATATATATATATATATATATATATATATTACAGTAAGATTGTGAAACTAGTGGTTTATGAAATCCCTGAAATTGTCAGTAATTTCGCGTAATTACTGTTTCACTCAGGGACTTCAGGAAGTTACTGGTTAGGTTTTATTTATATATATATACACAGGGTGGGAGAAAAGTCTTTAAGGATTTTATACATATAACTATTTAGTTAACAACATTATACAGATAAGTGTTCAAATGATGAAACAAATCAAACAAAAAGCCTAAGAATTTTATTCATACAAATATTTTGTTAAATTATAATTTAATCTTCAAAGAGTTCTCCATCCGCTATGATACATTTGTGGATTCTCTCTGTGAAACTCTTCATTGTTCTTCTGAACATATCGAGTGGGATTCTTTTCAGTTCATCTATTCTGCGGCCAAGGGCATTCACATTTGGATAGATGAAACCAGGAGTATAGGGTTTGTCACGCAAATAAGCCTAAAGCCAGAAATCACATGGGCTTAAATCAGGTGATCTGGATGGCCACTCGATGGGACCTCGCCGCCCAAGCCATCTTCCTTCAAGGTTCGTATCCAGAATCTCACAGGCAGCTGCAGAGTAAAGTGGCGGCGCTCCTTCATGTTCATAAAGCCAGTTCCTGCCAACATTATTAGTAAACTGTGCAAAACTTTGTTCTCGATACCTGGCAATAGCGTTTTCTATCCATCGTATCTCTCGACATGTCAAAGGAAACGAGTCCTGAATAACCAATGCACGACTAAACTGTTTTTGTAGCCGTTTTACGTGTTTACACAATCGTATTTTGCGATTTTTTTTAGGCCAGTAGTGAGCATTGTGTTTTTTTCCTTCACTCGTTAAACTGAAGACACATTCATCTCAAAATTTGATCTTTCGAAGAAAATCTTGATCACTGTTGAACTTTTGTCTCATTGTTTCAGCAAACGGCAGCCGTCTATCAGAATCATTGTCGTGTATGAACTGAGCGTAAATGGGTTTGTAATCGTGGTACCCCTGTGATTTCAATATTTTTGCAACTGAAAATTTTGAAATACTATTTACTCTTAAGCTATTTACTATTCTCTGCGTAAAAAAGTTTTTGGCAACTCCTCTTTCTCTCGAACTCTCTACTTCTTAGCTTACATCCGTTATTTGTAGTTCTACTATATTGTCCTATTTCGAAAAAGTTATCTCTATTTACGTTATCAAACCCATTCATAATTTTGAAAACCTGTATTAGATCACCCCTTAGCCTCCTAGTCTCGAGTGTAGTCAATTTTAACTCTTTAAGCCTATCCTCGTACGACTTTGACCTAAGCGACGGAATCATCTTAGTTGCTCGTCTTTGAACTCTTTCGATTTTGTCTATATCTTTGCGCATATGCGGATTCCAAAATTGGATCGTGTACTCCAAATGGGGTCTAACTAATGATTTATAAAGAGGAACAATAATATCGCGCGATTTGTACTCAAAATTCCTAACTATAAAACCTAGCACTTTGTTTGCCATATTGACCGCTGTTGTACTTTGTTTCGCCACTTTTAAATCACCAGTGACTATAATTCCTAAATCATTTTCCTGATCTACGCTTGCTAACTCCTTCCCTGACATACTATACGCAAAATTACTATATGTAAAATTTTGCATTTATCGACGTTAAATCTTATTTGCCATGTGACCGACCAATCAACGATTTTATTCAATCTTCCTGGATTTTACCTCCATCTTCGTCATTAATCGCCCTACCACCCAACTTCGTGTCATCCACAAACTTTGAAACTGTACTGACTAGGCCGACGTCTAAATCGTTAATATATATAAGAAAAAGCAAGGGGCCCAATACAGAACCCTGAGAAACGCCGCTCGCTACATTAGCCCAACAGTCTAGCGTGTAGCGTCATGAGCGATCTGGAGGCACATTTCAGGTTTTGTACAATCAACCTTGCTGATTTCAGAAAAGAAATAAAAAAAATTTCTGCAGCAAGCAGAACACCTCCTTTTTCGCATGTAAAAAATACAAAATTCTTGTTAATTACAGTTGGCAACACTGACTGACATGGTACTTCTGGCAGCTTTCTAATTATTCTCAGTGAGTCATCCCCTGGAATTTCTTAGTTCTACGCTAGCTCGCTTGAGAGAAACATGTGTTTTTTCTGTGGATGGGGTGTTCAAAAACCCCAAGGTACTAACGAAAGGTGCGTTTTGTGATATATACATTATACACATTTCTTTGTTTTGTTGTGTTTTACATTGTTTATAAGTTTGTTATATATCTTAGGGTATATACAGTATATACCTATGGATATTTATATACATAATACATATGTGTGTGTGCAGTATATTTTTATATATATATTGGTAAACTTATTGTTTACCAATAAACCAAGCCTTATATATATATCTACTCATAGTCATACATATTTTTTATTTATACGTTTGTGTCAATTGTACAAAACCTGAAATGTGCCTCTTGATCCGTTACACTTTGCCCAATGACGCTACACGCTACCCAACACGACTCCGCTCCATCAACGACCACCCTCCGTTTCCTACCTCGCAACCACTCTTCTATCCAATTTATTACTACACCCCTGATTCCATGAGCATTAGTTTTTTCAACGAGTCTTTTGTGCGGTACGGTGTCAAACGCTTTTTGAAAATCTAAATACACTCCATCTACCACCCGATGACTATCGTAAACTATACGATCCTAATTATTGATTCCAGTAGCTTACCTACAACAAATGTTAAACTGATTGGCCTATAATTTCCCGCCGCACCTTTATCACCTTTCTTAAATTTGCTAACTTAAAATTATGTGGTACGCACCCCTCAGAAATAGACGCATTAAAAATCTTTGTTAGCGGCACAACAATGGTTTCTTTTAATTCTTTTAATTGTATGGGATATATGGAATCCGGCCCCGGTGATTTAAACATTTTCATTTTACAAATATAGTGCAGTACCTCCCTTTCACTCACCACAATATTATCTAAAGTATTACCATTATCAAAAGGTATTATGTCTATAACCGTAGGGATATTCGTTACATCTTCTATTGTAAAACTGACGTAAAAAATTCGTTTAGCAGAGTAGCCATTTGCTTGTTTTCAGAAACTAGCTCACCGTCTAGCTCTTTACTGGGTTCCTATTATTTATTGACGTATTGAAAAAAATCGCTTGGGGGTTTTCTTTGCCGTCACGAGCTATGGAAATTTCAAAATCGCGCTTGAACTTTTTTATTACGCTTTTCGCTTCACGCCTTAGAGATATGTAGTTGTTTCGTAACCACAAATTGTCTTTATCGCACTTATGTAGCCTATAAGCCCTATATCTACTCTTTATAATATCCCCTACTCTAGAAGTAAACCACAAGGGCTTGTTATTTACTTTCGCACGCTTAATCTTATACGGTACACATTCCTCGTTTATAGTCCTAAATACTGTTTCAAACGATTCCCACATTATTTTTGCGCTGGAGGTCCCCATTACGTTTTCCCAATATATACACCGGGTGGGCCAAAAAAACTATTACCCAACTTTTGAAAAGATATTGTGGCTCACCCTGTATATTGATCTTCCTGCTGAGGCTGTATGTTGTACCCATACTTTTACTCTTTCAAACGTTGGCTTTGAATCTAAATTCAACGCCCCAGGAGTAGAGAGGTACAGGCTCACAACTGGAGAGAGGGAAACTGTCGTGGAAATAACTCTGTCTATTAGAGTGGGTTTTTATTATCAAATTTTGACCTTCACGTAGAAAAAAAGTGAAGTTTTTTGCATTTAAACATCGAAAGGCTAGGCTGTGCTAAAAAAACACCAAAAATTGACTAGAAAAATTTCTGTTTCTATACAGTTACCTAATTGAGTCCAAGATTATGTGGAATGTGCCCTCCTCCATTATCAATGCACGCTTGCAACCTTGCTCGCCATTCTTGACTTCTCCCTTATCGACGGCAGTACCGCATCAAGGATTTTTTCTTGGTAATAAGCAGCAGTGATTTTGGCATTTTGATCAACAAAAACAATCGCTAACTTCTCTAACTTTGAAATAAAGCTGGAAACCATGACTTTTTGAGAAAAATGCGGACTTTCCCTGCAAAGTCGATCTAGATTCTAGACTGATAGATTTTTTGTCCTGTCTTCCATAAACTCGGTCATTTTGTGTTTATTGTTGAAGCAACCGTAAAGGTCTTCTCGTCGCTGAACCATATTTTCGACACTTCTCTGTCTGGGAATCGATCTACCAGAGCACGAAATTTTTCAATTCTTGCTTGCTTATTTGATGAGGAGAGCTTATGAACTTCGACTCTTTTAAAACATTTAAGACTCAGATCATCTTTTACTATACGACGAACACTAGAGCGAGAAATACTAGTGGTTTTTTAAATTTCTCTAACGGACTTGTGGGTGTTGGGCCGTTCTTCTTGACTGCATATCATGGATGAAACCGTGTCAATATTTTCCTCAGTACGTAATGTTTTTGGCCTTCCACTACCTTCTTTTCGTTTGGTCGACCCTGTGATATCGATTTTCTTTGAGATGTTGAAGTCCAGGTATCGTCCATCGTTTATTTGGAAACTCTTTCTTCATTCGTTTTGCACTCCAGTGTTTCTCCTTACGCAGGTTCAATATCAATGCTTCATCTTCCATAGACTATTTCATTATGTTATAACTTGTTCACCAACTATAGCAGAATGATGGTCTGAAATGAAAAAGGGACCAAATTAATTATTTTGTGTAAAAATTAGGAAAATTAATTATTTATGGAGAAACTGACTGTCATCTGAAAGTATCAGTTGCTGACTTTGACCGCCTTTCAATTGAGCACCATTTTCTGATACTGGCATCCTCTGTATCCACCCGAAGAGGATGCCAGTGGGCATCGAAACTGTCGTGGAAATAAACTCTGTCTATTAGAGTGGGTTTTTATTATCATAAATCTTATGTTTGTTCACAGAATTAATTAAGTTACACTTACATTAAATAACTAATAAACAGGAGTAGGCCATGATTGGAAATCAAATCGCCTTAAAAAAAAAAGAGATATGGCCTAACACGGGGCAAGACTACGCCTAGGGGAGAAGGGAAATTTTCCTTATGACGACCATTTGGGAAAATTAACTTCAATTTACTGACCTAAGTTCATCTTAAAAGTCGGCTCATTTCCTACGGGCTGTGTGGAAATATAAATTAAAAATGACAAAGGAGGGCAAATATGATCTTTTAATGGATTGTGCACGACCCCGGTCTTCTTGTGCGTCTCTTGTTTCGTTTCGTTCGTGGCTTCCCATCTGTGCAGGGTTGCCAGATAAATTTCATAAAAAGTAGCATAAAATTTCGAAAAAGTAGCCAATTTTGTCAGAAAGTAGACCAATCTAGAAATTTATTTATAAAATGTCAACAAATACAAATAATGCGATTATTATGGATTTAATTTACTTACTTTTATATTTATAGGGTTTCTTTACTTTTTGAAATTAAAATTCCAAAGTGCTGAGTATTTCTTCGTCCTCTTCACTATGTTCTTTTTCATATATGCTTGAAGTATAGTGCAGCATGGCTTCAGTAGGAGTAAAATTGAAGCAGCAAATATTTTGTTCCTCTAGTGTCATTTTGAGTCTTAGAATTGAAGAAAGGAGATTCAGCCCCATCCGATTTCGTAGTTTAGTTTTGGTTGATGTTACCCTTGAGAACACCCTTTCAACTGTGGCATTACTTATCGGTAAGCTATAGGCAGTTAATGCAAACTTTGACAATTCCGGTAGTACCAGTTCACCTGCTGCATTTTTTATTGTCACTGCCTTGCTCCAAAATATAGACCCATCAGTTGGAATTTCTCCGGAAAAAATTATTGCCCAATCAAGAGTTAATAGTTTGCGCCACTGGTTTTCTATTTCTCCGATCTGAGCTTGATCAGCGAAAGCTAATGGAAAAGCCGAAAAAGATGGGCGAGTATGACTTAAGCAAATGTTTGGGGAAATATTTTTAATCTTTTAAGGGTTTCAATGTTTCCGGGGATACGAGCCAAAAGTTCTTTGCATGCTCTTTTTAAAAAATTTAGACACCGATTTTGTACTGTGGTAGTTTGTTCTTGAGAAATTTCTTTTAATGTCAGCTTACTCTTCAAAAGGGTAGAAAATTCATATCCAAAGTCAAGTTGTTCGCACGGCAAGTACTTCGACTCAATTCCTAAGTTTACTTCAAGATTCACGTAGTTAGAATGCAACAAACAATAACTGATAAAGTCTGTATATTAAAAAATACGCCAGCAAAAAATGGCCATTTAGGTGACACTGCTGGCTATATTACTTACTAGCTCGAAGCGATCTATATAATACCAGTGTAATAAAATTACTAAAATAATCTTGCAATTTGTTAATCTTGAGAAGTAATATAAGAAACAGGTATATAAAGCATTTCCCTAAGTGAGATTTGTCTGAAAATATATTATTATCTCACAAATCAAAAACTTCTGCCTGAAACATAGAAAAGTAGCAGATAATCATAATAGGTAGCCCAAAAAGTTTTTGAAGTAGCCCAAATTACAAAAAAATTCGCCAATACCTTTGGCTACGTGTAGCCCAATCTGGCAACCCTGCATCTGTGATTTCGTTTCCTGCCAGAATGTTCTTAGGGCTTTCTATACCGTGATCTTGGAACTTCCAAGCAGCTTTAAATACATTATTTTACGAGTTTTCCAAATTCCTAAATGTTTTACATTATTTGATTAACTTACACTATGTTACCCATTTGACAGTATTAAATGATTTTTATATTTATTTCAAGTACTACTGTATTTAAACACTAAGACTCTTTACAAGCACATGATTGGATGAACTCATGGTATGGCATCACGTGACGTATTCTCTCACATCCCATTGGTTGAACAAAACAACGTCACATGCTCCAGTACGAACACGTTGAGACCTGTTTGGACGTTTTCGTGCAGGAAGTCACGTATTTCGTCTCGAGTTCTCTGAGTCCTACTTGGAATTTATAACCTAACTTATGTTTTTCACTTACGTTGAATAAAATTTTACTATATTTTATATTATTATTAAATCTCCATACTTTGCAAACCCAACACCTTTACCAGATTCATGCAACGTACAGAGTCTTCTACTCATTACGCCATCCCGAATTACGGGACGCTATTAACAAATTGGGTATTCATAGCCTTGCTCTACATTAGAATTTTATTAAATAAATTTTGTATGTGAAAACTTTATATTTGCATTTAGAAACTCTATATAAAGAAGAAAATAAAAAAAAAATCACATTTTTTATATTAAAACAACTAATATTAGCCCTGTATGGTCGGGTGCATGCATGCAGTGCCATATTAAGGATTTTTGGGCATGGGGCGAAAATATTCTTGGGGTCCCTCAACAAGACAAATCTTTGAGTCATGTAAATTAATAAAACCATTTATTTCTAAATCAAATAATGCAAGTTTTACACAAATACCAAGCTGCTACAATTACACCAAACCAATTACAACTACAAGTCCACTACTAATCTATCAAAGTTGGTCACAAAATCATCCACGACCAGTATACAAAAGTTTTTTGAACTGCTTCTTATCACTAAATTTTCCAATCACAAGCTCAGTATTTAAATTCTGCAAAATATTTTTCTATGCATAACAATGACAGACTTTGCAATTTCTTTTAGGTTAGTATTTGACGTTTAACATTTCTAATCATGCTCAAATGAGAAAAAGAACGCTCCGCAGTTGCCTTTGACATCATCAAACACAAATAAATGCGATAAGCAATGAAAGCATTTGGGAAAACAGCCCTCAATCTGTGAATTTCCTGTAGTACTCCTAATGGGTGAGTGTCAGCTAAAGCGTTTTGTTTGACAAACAGTACAAAATGCTGAAACTCAAATGGGAAGCTATCCTCAAAATCATTTGGGTAATGGACTAGCCAGATTTTGTGTTGCTTTTGATGCTTCTCTGAAGTTAGTTGAGAGATATTGTTGAGCATTCCAAATTTATCATTGATATCATTATAAACATCGGCCCCTAAAACAGTTGTGCCCTGGGGCCTGCCCCCCCCCTTAATACGCCACTGCATGCGTGCATATATGGATGTATGGGCTATCGCTAGGAAATCTAATTTATTAGTGTTTATATAGCGTTTAAAACAAATTCTACAATAACAGATTGAAGCCAGTAAAATGCATAGGGTTACTCGAAATAAAGCAATTATTGAGTTTTAACCACTCCTTTATTTGATCCAAAAATGTGGTGAACTACACGTGTTTTGTTTAATTAAATAAGTTATTTTTCTCTGTGCTGTTGAATTAAAGAAATGTTTAACAGAATATGAGAAAATAGCTAACCTACCCAAACCTACAGTTCTGCGGAAAAGTAAGTGAACCCATCTATTGCAATCGATTTGTATGGCTGTAGCTGGAAAATATGTTTTGTACCACGTATGACAAACCTTTTGTATATCTGACGTTTAATAATTTACGCATGAAAACCGAACAGAGAAACCTTAGTGCGCTCAGCTGTGAAAAGGAGGCCGCACGAAAGTCAGCCATTTATATACCGTCATAAATTTGTTGAACGAAGGTGCTTCGCTTACGTATTTCATTCTGTATAATAAAGCATTCCTAGTATTAACGTTGTGATATTATTTTAATGTAATTCATCACCTATGTAATTATTTTCCTTTGCATTTAAGGCATCATTTTCGTGGAGATAACGTAAAAAGCATCGGGTATCATGCTTAGATTGAAAGAGCTATCGAATGACCTACGGAGGGCCATTATCAATTCTCATACATCTGGGGAGGGGTACACGAAGATATCAGCAAAATATGGAATCAAGGTGTCAACTATTCGCCAAAGTGTTTATAAATGGAGGGACATAAAGACGACGACAACCTTGCTCAGGAGTGTCCGACCATCGAAGATCTCACTCAGGATCATTAGGAGACTAGTTCGTGTGGTCAGCAGTAATCCAAGAATGACATCTAAAGACCTTCAAGGATCTTCGGCAAGCGCCAACACACGCGTTTATCGTTAGACAATAGGAAAAGCCTGAACCGATCAAGATTGCATGAATGGGTCGCACGACGAAACCCACTGTTGTCGAAAAACACGAAGTCGACAGACGAAACTTTCGCTTGGGCCCATCTGGGAAAAGGTACTTCGTCTTATCCGTCCAAAGTACCTTTTCCCAGGTAGTGTGTGTGTGTGTGTATATATATATATATATATATATATATATATATATATTTATGTAGGAAGGAGGGGCCAAGGGCGAGCACCCGCAAAAGTGCCCCCTCCACAGAAAAAAGAGAGAGCCGAAAACAAGGTCTCCAAGGCTTAACGATGCCATTTATTTTATTATTATTTTGAAAAGATTGTGTAGTGTGTAAGATGCGTGTAAGTGTAATGAGGAATAGAAGAAGACGTGTGTGTTTGAGAGTATGATGGACTACTCAGAGGGTAGATGAAATATGGAGAAAAATCAGCTAAGGAGGAGAGTGGCAGGAGAAACGGGATTTCCAGCACTCCTTGTCCCCTGCCTAACGCCCCCCCCCCCCTCCTCCACGGAATACTTCCCTGGTCGATTGGTTTTCCACAATCTCCTCCTTATATCATACATATACAGTATATATGATGTAAAACTAAAAAATAAACATGACAATAGAACGATTCTCGTTCTCAATGATTCGGAAAGTGAAAGGGTGAACACAACGCGTGAGTTCATAATGCTTGAGACATCCTTTATGCATACGCTCATCCAAAATCCTGTCTTCACGTATATATGCTCTTCATCTTCGTTCGATGAAGACGATCGAATATTATTAACTCTTCACGAATAGGATAGGATATATATATATATATAGATATATATATATATATATATATATATATATATATATATATATATATGTGTGTGACATATAATATATATATATATATATATATATATATATATATATATATATATATATATATATATACAGGGCGTCCCAAAAAAATGTATACACACTTTAAATACTTATAAAGGCAGTGTTTATTAAAATACATTTCATTTTCAAAATGTAATAAAATCTACAGACATTATTTAATTGTTTGTCAACGCCTGTTTTCAAACTGACGTCCGTTCTGGTCCAGGCACTGCTGATAACGCGAAGCAATGGAATCGCAAACATCACTAAACATTTCGTTTGGTATTTGTGTGCATTCTCGTTCAATGGCTGCTCTCAATTCAGCGACTGTTGCAGGTTTTATAGCGTAGACTTTGTCTTTTAAGTATCCCCATAAAAAAAGTCTAGTGGTGTGAGGTCTGGTGAACGCGGAGGGTATTCTACGAAACCCCTTCGTCCAATCCACATCCACATCGTGCCAAGTACCACTCGCAATACTCCACTCTTCGGTCCGGATCATCATCTTCATTAATAGCATGGACTAATCTTGGAAGGTAACTTTTCCATTGACAGCGCTTCAAAATGCGTTGGACAGACGATTCTGAAATTCCTACCTCACGACTCGCTTGCCGCACAGATTTTCTTGGACTTTGGTGATACGTTTCCAGTACTCTTTCTTGCTTTGTGGGGCTTGTCGATGTCCGTAGTCTTCCGGAACGCTTCTTGTGGACATTCTGAACAGTTCCATCGGCTTCAAACTTATCTCTAATTCGAGTGATGGTAAGTCGCGTTGGTGGATCTGTTTGAAACTCCCTCCTAAACTGTCTTTGCACTTCAACTGCGTTTTCACACTTCCAGTAGCATTTTAGAATGAATTTCCTTTGTTCAAAGCTTAGTCTGACTGCCATTATTAATTCTAATGGGTTTAACTTGGAAAGAAAGAAACATCAATTGAGCTATCAGCTGTTAAAGTGTGTATACATTTTTTTGGGACGCCCTGTGTATATATATATATATATATATATATATACACTACCAGTCAAAAGTTTAAGTACACCCTGAAATATTCATAAATTTCAAATTTTGTTTAAAGTTTTTTATTTATTAACTAAGTTATCATGACACAAATTCGTAAGTACAAACATGGGAATGTAAATAACAACAAAGGACAATTTACCAAAAGCAAAGTCTAAATTTTAGATTCATCAAAATAGCCTCCTCTGGCAGCAATTACAGCAGAACAAATTCAAGGCACGCACTCAACAAGAGAAAGAAGATAGTCTGGTGAAATCTGCTGCCAGCACTCTTGTAAGAGTTCCCACAGCTTCTGTGCACTGGATGGCTGCTTGGCTTTCACTCGTCAATCCAGTTCATCCCACACTAGCTCGATGGGGTTCAGATTCGGGGACTGTGCTGGCCATTCCATAACTGTGAGCTGACGTTGCTGCTCTTTCTGCTTCAGGTAATTTTGACACAGCTTGGAAGGATGTTTAGGATTGTTGTCTTGCTGCATTATGAACTGTTGGCCAACTAGTCGCAGTTCAGATGGGATGGCATGGCGCTGTAGAATGCTGTGATAGCCACGTTGGTTCAGTATTCCAGTGACTTTGTGGAGATCTCCAACTTGCTTCCCTGCAAAACATCCCCAGACCATCACACTTTCTCCACCGTGCTTCACTGTTGGCACAACACACTGCCGTGTCATTCTTTCACCCGCTCTGCGCCGCACAAATACTCTGCGTTTGGATCCAAAAACTTCGAACTTTGATTCGTCAGTCCAAAGGACAAATTTCCATTGCTCAACAGTCCATTTTTGGTGTTTTTTAGCACAGCCTAGCCTTTCGTTTTTGTTCTGGAGTCTCAACATTGGTTTCTTTGCTGCAGTTCCTCCTTTTAATCCTGCCTCTCTTAGTCTTCTCTGAACAGTTGATGTTGAAACTGTTGTACTTCTGGAGTTGTTCAGCTGGGCTTTGATTTCAAATGCTGTGAGGCGTCTGTTGCGCAGATTGGTGACTCGGATATACTTGTTCTCTGAGTCTGTTGTGGTTCTTGGTCGCCCTGACCTTGCTCTGTACTTATTTTGACCAGTTTCTTCGTACCGTTCAATGGCACAAGCAACCGCATTCACAGAAACTTTTAATTTTTTTGCAATTTGCCTCAGTGATTGACCCTCATTTCTAAAAGTTACAATCGACTGTCTTTTTTCTGTTGTTAACTGAGCTTTGGTACCCATTTTTGCTTTTTGAAAAACAAAAATATACCTTAAACTACACAGTTAGCTCCTCTGCAAGGATTTTATAAGTAAAGACCTGCAGCGCATATTAATAACCGAACACATGTATTAACATACTCCTGAAGAAACACACTACCGTAGTTTGATAATAAAAACCCACTCTAATAGGCAGAGTTTATTTCCACAACAGTTTTGATGCCCACTGGCATCCTCTTCGGGTGGATACAGAAAAACGTATCCACCCGAAGAGGATGCCATGGGCATCGAAACTGTAGTGGAAATAAACTGTCTATTAGAGTGGGTTTTTACTATCATATTTTGACCTTCACGTAGAAAAGAAGTTTTTTGCATACACTACCCCAGTAAAGACTTTTAAACTGTTTTTGGACCTCTAGGCAGAGCTAATGGCATTAATTTTAGGTTGCATGCTAGACGTAAATTAACACATTTTGAAGGCTATTTTGAAGAAGCTTCTTTGTTACAACACACTGCATAGGGCGGATGCACTGAAGCATACAGTATGAAAGCCAGGTAAGCAAATTCATCTCTAGTACCTGTTAAGTTTACATTTGAAGTTTATGTCATAAGTTAAGCAGCAAAACATTGGAAATTAGTAGGTGTACTTAAATTTTTGGCACAACATATTTTTTATGAAGGGTTGTTTTATGCACTACAGTATTTTTTTTTGCGGTTATAGTATCTAATCCAGGTATCTATCTACCTATCTACTGTATCTTGTCTACAATGTGCTACACATATACATTCAATGCATCATAATTTCACTTCGGAGGGAGAGAAGATAGGAGGATGAGAGGGGAGGAGGAGGGTGGAAGAGGAAGAATCTTAAATTTGGGGGTAATGGGAGGAGGGGGAACAGGGGGGGGTTCTACATGTGCCCAACAGTTTGAGGAGTCATTGAAATAGTCACTTGCAACTTGCAAGTTGAAAAAGTTTCTTTTTCCGTTCATCAATCCACTCTCCAATATATATACACATGTGTGTGCGTATATACCGTATATATATATGTAATATAATATATATATATATAATATATATATATATATATATATATAATATATATATATATACTGTGTGTGTATATATATAGACCCTATATATATATATATAATATAATATAATATATAAATATATATAATGCGCCTCGGTGGTGTAGTGGTTAGCGTCGCTGACTACGAATCCATATGCCCCGGGATCGAGACCCGTTGACGGCAGCCGGCGCGCAGCAAAATCCAGCTGTTCATCCTTCCACACAATAAAGAAAGTGGCTGGTAGATAAATGGGTACCCTGGGTGGCTTGGTGGTTAAGACGCTGGGCTGCTGGTGGGGCGTGGTTCGGATTCCACGTTAAACTGTAGGTCTAAGGTAGAGTGAAAAGCTTGACCTTCGTCAGAATGAACAATTCGGGCGGAAGCTAACCAAAGGTTATATATATATATATATATATATAATTATTAAAATTCAGTTGTTGGGATTCACTTATTTGTATTTCATTAAATATCATTTACTATTTATTACTTATTATTTGTAATTTTAAATGGTTGATTTAAATTCAGGATGAATTTGGGGAAAAAAAAACTCGCTATTTTTTATTCATTTTCTTTGTTTTATTTTGCCATTAAAGTAAAGTCACACCTTAAAAAAAATACATTATAGAAAAAGGGGTTCAGCATTGGTGTTGTGTCATACTTTTTATTATTATTAGTAGCAGTTGTAGCATTATATTTTATTTATTTATTTATTTTTTAAACGAGTTGGAAAATGGAGTTGTACTTTTTAACTGAAGTTTGTTAAAAAAAAATATTCCAAAGAAAAAAGGTGTGTTTTCGTTTTAGGTAATTTCATTTCTGAAGTATTTTCAAGTATTTTTTTCTAAATGTTTCTCTTCCTTGTCTCGTCCAATGGATAACAGTTTTGGAACTGCCTTCTGTTGGGGAGTACTAAGTGCAGTACATATATTTTATCTGTGTGTGTGTGTGTGTGTGTGTGTGAGAGAGAGAAAGGGAGTGTTCGCCAGCCAATGACTCAAAACCATAAATTTATGATGAGAACTATCCGATGCGGGAACATAATTTTTCCCTTTTTAGCCAATTTTTTTTTGTGTATTTTTTAAACCAATAAATCAGTATTGATAAACTGTCAATATTTAAAGGTTATATTACTCACCGCTCTTCATAATTTATCTTGTGAAAAAGTCAATACGGCCAACGAGCCAAAATCGGGTACTCGCCATCACGGAAACATGAATTAAACAACACACACACACACAAACAAAAACATAAGTATCCTCAATTATATACCAGACCAACCTCTATCTATATATATATATATATATGTTAAACACAGACCGTGCATGGAACAAGACTATAGTATTTGTCATTTATCATTACTTATTCGAACAATAGTGGATTTAATTTCCCAGAAGAGTTTCTTGTTCCATGCACGGTCTGTGTTTAACATAAGTTTCTCAGGGGACCAGTCTTCGTTTGTGATATGTATATATATATATATATATATATATATATATATATAACAATGAAGTAAAACATTTATTTAAAGGGACAAAAGTTAAATCCATTATCCAGGTTTTATTCCCCAAAAAGATGATTAAATTTAAAATTATTCCATGCAAATACAAAGTGAAAATGTGATGAAAGTAAAAAAAGCGATTCATTTTTCCACGTTTGTTTTCGAAGCAATAAAAACGGTAAACTCTAAATTTCTTATTAATTAAAATATTTTTCAAAGAATCCAAAAAAGAGAAAATGACAAGATCAGTTTCACATTTATGTAAAGAAATATCTCTATTGGTTTATGAATAGGAGTATATATATATATATATAGGGAAATTCATTCCATGTCAAGAGGATATGGCTTATAAACTCATTTGATTGCGTAGTTAAAAATCAAAGGCTCTTCTTTAATTAAATATATATATATATATATATATATATATATATAATTGAGTCCTTTGGTTGTCGTTTGTCCATTAAGTAGAAGGCCATTTCCATGACCCGCGAAATGTCTGCTGCAGAAGGCTCTTCAGAATCATCAAGCATCCCCCTTTCCCACGAGGGGAGCAATCTAATTTTGTATCCAAACTGATAATTAAGGAAAAGGAGCAAAGACAAACGTTGGTGGTCGCATTTCCTATTTCCAGCTTCCGGTTTTTGAATTTTGGATTTAGGCTTTAATATTTCGAATTTGGACTAGTATTAAGTTTGGTTTTGGGATAGTTTTTTCGGTTTGAGGATAGGTTTTTTCGGTTTTGAGATAGGTGTTTTTTTTCGTTTTTTTAGGAAACATTTTTTGTTTTGTTTTAGGTTAGGCTTTTTAGGTTTTGGATATATATATATAGGTATATATATATACACACACACACGAGTATAATTAAAGTTATACCTTAAAAAATGCATTATAGAAAAAGGGGTCTAACATTGGTGTTGTTCCATATACTGTGTTGTTGTTGTTGTTGTTGTTATTATTAGTAGTATCAGTCGTAGAATTCTATTTTATTATTTATTTATTTATTTTTTTAAATGTTCTGAAAAATGGAGTCGAACTTTTTAACCTTTTCGATTTTTGGGAAAGGACTTTTATTAATTTCGTATATTCTTTTTCAGTTTTTATTTTTTTTTTTAATTTGGGGATTTTTTTACATTTTTTAATATTTACTCGCTTCTGATTTATCTATTTTTTAATTATTATTAATATTATATATTTACCCACTTTTAAAAGTTCACATGAATTTATTTACATTTTTAAAATTAAAATTTTTTCATTTTAAATTTTTAAGATAAAAATCACGATAATAATTTGGACTCTTTTTAAAAAAAATTGTAAAATCATTTACAATAAACAACCGAGCAACGCTTCTGAAAATACAACACCTTTATAGCTGCAGTCATTAACTATAACAACATGAATAACTTTTTTAAAAATAACTAATTAATAATTAAAAAAAAAAAGACAGAAAATTAGAAACTCATTTTTCAATTAAGCCTAAATGGCCTTCGCTAATTTCCATAAATAAAAACAAGATAAAAACAAATATAAAAAAAAAAAAAACTTTTGAATTCCATTTGTAATAAAAAAAACAAAAACCTTTTTAATGTTCTCAAATGTGAAAGTTTGCTTTTAACGACAAAAATAATTAACTTTTTCTTTATATTTTTTTACTGAATATTACTTGGCACTCTTTTTTTTTTTTTTTTTTTTTGGTCTTTGTTGAAATATTGAGAATAAAAGCCTTTTATTTATACTGTTTAACTTTTTAAAGCTTTTTCTATATATATTTTGACGTTAGAAACTTTGGAAATAACTTGTTAACACACACACACACACACACACACCATATATATATATATATATATTAGTGATGTAGCGGATGTCATTTTTTTCACATCCGCGGATGCGGATGCGGATGTCTACATTTTCGTTATTTTTTAGGATATATTCGAGATTTGTTGTGTTTAACGTATATAATAAGTTATTATATAGAGAGAGCTGTAGCTATAATGTAGTATAATTGATTAATTGTACAATAATTGCTGTACTTTTCTCTGAACATATAAAATAATATCAAGCATCTAACTAATATAGAAATCAATTAGTGAATTCGTCTGCAAATAAATTCGTTATATTTTGTTGAGTTTCAGCCACAATTAGAAACCATAATTGTATTACCAGGATGCGGGACGTGAACCCAACTCAAATGCACCCCACCGACCTCTTTCCCCAACCTCCACCCTTATAGAAAGAGATCTTTAATTAGCTTGATAACTATTTATATTAAGTTTAAAGTTTTATTAGGCATATTTATAAATGAGTAATTAAAATAAAGTAAACTAAGATGTTCATCGTTTAATGTTCAAACTTAATTATAGGAAGGTTATGCTTAAGGAACATTAATTTTTCTGCCTTTTCTGCTGCCAGTCTGTTTCTCTTTTCATCATATTAATCCAGCACTGCTAAATAATCTCTCGCTTGGTACGTTTGTTGGAGGACAGGCTAAATGTTTCCTTGCAAGTTTACTCAAGTATGGATAGATATTCTGCGTATTTTTCCACCAACTAATAGGATTGTCACATGCAGCCAGGCGTTTTTCTTGGTGATAGCTCTCGATCATTTTTACTACATCTTTTGACATCGCGTAGGTCTCGTCATTGCTGCTTGACTCAAGAAACTGAGACACAGATTCTGTGATAGATTTGCTTGTTGAAGGTGTTGGTTCTGTCACTGAAACCAGGGCCGGATTAACCATTAAGCAAAATAAGCCCGTGCTTAGGGCATCAAGGGAAGGGGGGCACCACAGAAATTTTCCATTGTCGGATTTACCATGGATTTATTATACTATTATAATCGCGGCTTATAGCCTATAAGCTGTTGAAAACTGAATTATATATATTCATATATAGTATTTATTTTTTTTCATTGTTTGAATTTGTAGTGAACAACCCTTTTGAGAGAATAAATATATTTCGTTGTAATCACACACTTTACGCTTTGCGTTATTATTTTGTTTATATCAAATCTTTGAGCGCCATATTAAAAATACATATAGATTAAATATTTTCGTGTGCTATAGGAAGTTATTCTGAACGTGTGATTTGTGCATATAATATTAAATATATATTTTACATAATCATTTGGTATTGTTTTACAGAAAGATTTAGGTTTATAGAATTGTAATATAAATTAATATTAAAATAAAAGAAACTATAAACTCTCTATATTGCTGTTGTATCAAGTGATGTTTATCACGGCCATTATAATAATAAGATATACTGACCTAAGTTAATTAGCGTTGAAGAAGTTTATCTGTTGTTCTCTCTTCTTCTCTAGGGTAAGTCTATGAAGTGTACTTTATTTGTATATATAACAATATTTTATCATACACGTATCTTTATTTTATAATTTATTTATCTATTGTCATAACAGTATAAAAGAATTTAGATTGTAATAACCAGAGTGAATAATTTGTAATGTATATATAACATCAAACGTAGTTAGGACAATTTAGACCCTAAGCAAATGTTCATATTTCCTATAATTAAATATTGTGTTTTAAATAAATAAATAAATGTAAATATAAAATGTGGCTCGTTAATAGTGAAATGTTAATATTGATATTTTTATAGATTGCGTATTATTAATTCTAATGTTAAGTATTTTTATTTTATAGGTTTCGGTTCCTTCTTTCGGTTCCTTCTTTCGATTTGATTTGTATTCAACATTTCGAGTTGATATTTCGGTTGAGTTATATTTAATTGCCACTTATATTTAAATTGCCACTTTGGTTGTGTACGGTTCCCATTTTGTCTTTCTGAGAATAAAAGAACAAAGCCAAGATTGTGATATGTGTAACTGTGTTGATTGCCACATAATATACAAATAAAATATTCTTTTTATTTCTGTATTTTACAGACCCCAAGAACCAAGATGAAACGTGTTCAGTTAAGTGGTGCACAAAAGCGAAAACTATCAAAAGAGAAACAAGAGAAGACTTTGGATTTAGAGTCCAAGACTGCAAAGCTGACTGATTTCTTCACACAAGTTCCACGACCCAACGTCAACATGATATACCGATTCTGAATCAAAACCAATCTCCGTCATCAGAAGTGGACACAAATACCACTTTGATCACTTCAAAATCAAAATATGATGACGTTGGAATCACCGAGGTGTCACAAGCAGGTTCATCTACCACATGTCTCACTACTGATCTCACTTTGCCTGTAAATTCTCTTGATACCTCTACTGCAAATGTTGATTCAAGTTGCTTTACAAGACATTCTGGGGTTGAAATAATTGCTGAAAATGAAAGTTTAGTGGACCATGGTGATGGTGGTGAAATGAATCAGTCTGCAGAAGATGAAGTAAATATAGCAAAAGATTCAGGGTTGTGGCTTGATTTCTCTGCTGATGATGTGGCTTATTGGATTGCTTGTGGACCCAGTGACTGTCAACACCACAATGGGCCATTTGACAAGTCTTACCGGCATTTCAGTAGTGGCAAACCAGCAAGATACTGTTCACAAAAACTTTTCGTTGGGACAAAAGCCAATGGTGAGAAATACAAGAGAGAGTGGTTATTGTATTCACCATCAACAGGATCAGTTTACTGTTATGTTTGTAAACTGTTTGCTCCTAAAAATGTCTCACATTTTGTTATAAGAGAAGGGTTCAGTGACTGGCGAAATACTATTGTAATTGATCATCATGAAAAAAGCACTACTCACCGAGACTCTATGCTAACATACTTAACTCGCAGACAAGGTGCGGGGTTGGGACAACAGTTGGAAAAACAAATTCAGGAAGAGTGTGATTACTGGGAACATGTCTGAAGCGTGTCATAGCTGTTATTTGTACGTTAGCTGAACGTGGCTTGTCTTTTCGAGGAACAGAAGAAAGATTTGGATCATTGCAGAATGGGAATTTTTTAGGGCTGCTTGAGCTCATATGCCGGTTTGATCCATTTTTAGCAGGTCACATTTTGAATATGGAAATTCTGGCAAAGGAAATCCTTCTTACCTGTCCAAAACCACCTGTGAGGAACTCATTCAACTAATGGCTCAAAAGGTCCACGCACTCATTGTTGACGAAGTAAAATCTTCTGGTTATTTTAGTTTGTCAGTTGATTCAACACCAGATCTATCACATATCGATCAGTTAAGTGTTGTACTTAGGTACTTAAAAGATGGACAGCCTATTGAACGCTTTTTAACCTTTCTGAAAATGAAAAGCCATACTGGTGAGGAAATGGCAAATCAGGTGTTGCAGTACTTACGTGAAGTTTGTAAGCTAAACTTTTCAAAATGTAGGGGTCAATCTTACGACAACGCTGCCAACATGTCTGGGCGTTATAAGGGGATGCAGCAAAAAATTTTAGAAACAAACAAGTTTGCTATATATGTGCCCTGTGCAGCCCATTCACTAAATCTGGTAGGCCGAAGTGCTGTTGACTGCTGTCAAGAGGCGGTTAATTTCTTCTCTACAGTGCAGTTGCTCTATACCTTTTTTTTAGCCTCAACCAGCAGGTGGGAAATTCTTAAAGGTTGTATTGGAAATGAAAGTGTCTTAAAATCCCTCTCTGATACCAGATGGGAGGCACATGCTATGGCAACAGCAGCAATTTTGAAATCTTTCCTTAAAATTTTAGAAGCGTTAGAATGTATAGCTGAAGACCAGTCACAAAAGGGAGACACTAGAAGAGAAGCAAATAATATTGCAAATAAGATGCAAGAGCTAGAATTCGTTTTTATGTTGAATTTTTGGGATGAGATTTTGCAAAATTTTCATAGAGTAAGCAAAGTTCTACAGAATAAGGATGTGAACTTAAAAACATGTGCAGATCTGTATGGATCATTAGCTGACCAACTGTGCACTTCACGAGATGAATTTGAAAGATATGAAGCAGCTACAAAGGAAATGCTACCAGATGTTGATTACAAGGCAGCTCAAACTCGCAAACGTATCAGAAAGAAGGTACCCAATGACGGAGATGCACCAGAAGTATATCTGAATGCCAGAGATAAATTTCTTATCACCACCTTTTACACAATTGTTGACAAACTTGAAACTGAGATGAGAAGAAGAGGAGAGATATACAAAGAAATAGCAGAGAGATTTTCTTTTCTAAGTGATGTGCCACATAATGTCACCACTTCATCATCTACTGAAATTGAAAGGTATTCTCAGGGTTGTAAAAAGATGATTGATGCTTACCCAGAGGACTTGAACACTAATTTCTCTGCTGAGCTTCAGCAGTTTCACTCATATGTGTGCCATAAGTTCAGTGCAAAAAAAAATGTAAAAACAAGATTCAGTCATGCTGAACTTTATAAAATAATTGTAGAAGACAATATTGAGTGTGCCTTCCCAAATGTAGAAATTGCCTTTCGTATATTTTTAACATTAATGGTCACAAATTGCTCAGCTGAGCGTTCATTTTCTCAGTTGAAGTATATTAAAAATACCAACAGAACAACTATGCAACAAGGCAGGCTGGATGCCTTATCTCTACTAAGTATAGAAGCAGATGTGTTACGTAAGATTAGTTTTGAGGATCTGATCAAAGACTTTGCAATTAAAAAAAGTAGGAGAAAACTTTTCAAATATAAATGAAGTGGAAGTATACAAAAATAAACATTATTTTCCATCTTACTGTAAGTTTTGTTTCATTTCAAAAAATAAAATTTTATTTTATGGTTTATTTTTGTTTATATTTTGAATTACATATATATGGGGCACCAAAATCTTTTAAGTGCTTACGGCCTCTAAAGGTCTTAATCCGGCCCTGACTGAAACTTTTATTCTTTTGGTGGGTGGCGAAGCGACAGATTCAAGAGATTGAAGCTCTTCAACTGCTTTGCCAAGTGATGATTTAACTCGTTCTAATGTACTAGGTGAAAATAACTTAGCTTTGTAACGTGGATCTAAGTAGGTTGCAAGAGAGTAACTTCATACAAGAACAGCCTCTCGTCTTGTCGCTTGCATCACTTTTGCGCACAATGAACTAGTTCTATTAATATAGTAGAATTTGATAATTTCCGCTTATTAATGACATTTTATCTCAACGGTCCACATCCGCACGACATCCGCCGTCCAAAGTGCGGATGCGGATGCGAGAAAATGTGCGGATGTTCCGCGGATGCGGATGTGACCTACATCACTAATATATATATATATATATATATATATATATATATATATATATATATATATATATATATATATATACACATATGGTTGGTAAAAGTAAATGAACATCATCGGGCTTTTCCAAAAAATCTTTTTGATTTGATGACAAACGTCAATAAATAACAAATTTATTGAATCAATATATTTAGAATTGTGTTGCTTTCATCTTTGCATTAATAATGCAAAGTTGACACACGTTCTGGCATTCCATTGATGAGCATTGCTATTTGTTCTTGCGGTATTGCGGCCCCTTCTTCTATTATGCCTTTGACGAGGCTTTCCCTGGATGTTGGATTTGATTGCGGCTTCCTTAATGATTTAACTAGTATGCACCTCGCATGTTCTATTGGATTCATATCCGTGGATTGACCTGGCCACGGAAGACGTTCAATTTCATGGCTGTCATGCCACCTCTGCGTAGCACGAGCGGTATGAGCTGGGGCACCATCTTCCGCGAATACACTTTAGTGTGGAGATACATTTTCAGTGGAATGACGCATACCGAGACTCATCCGAGAAGATTACGGTGTTCCAAAAAGCAGAATCACGTTCAACCATCGATGTTGCCCACTGCTTCTGACGGTCAATTTTGCTGGGGATGAGCATAGGCTTTCTCTAATTGCCGCGCAACAGTAGCCCATATCGTGAAGATATCGTCCGTGCAATGGGCCAAGAGCTAACCTTAACCCGAACAACCAATTCAGCAGCGGTTTGGCGAGGGTTCGTTTCTGAATTTCTTCCGACGACACGAAGCGTTCTTTTAGATAGACCTGGATCAGCAGGATGATGATCAACTGTTGTTTTCTTGGTATTCTTGATCTGCGCAATGACTCTGTTAATTGTTGATAGAAAATGCAAAGCCTTCATGAAATTCCTCTTTGACTCTGTTCCGTTTCCCAATTCGACATCTTGTGAAATCTGTCAATTCCCCGGGAACCTTTGCCTCGTGTCATTGTGAAATACATACTAATTTATCGTTGATAGTTACCTTACGCTGACAACATGCTTTCAGCAGATTATATCCCTTTTTGTTTTAACAAGTTTAAGGACAATCATCATCGTGTCTACTTACTTTTGTCAACTATATATATATATATATATATATATATATATGTGTGTGTGTGTGTGTGTAGATGAACCTTTCATAAAAATAAATGAAGAAAAAAAAATCTAGTTTCGATGCGTAACGTCATACCCAGATCCAAATCGGACATTTCGGGGATGTTTGTTCATATGACGCTAGGCGGAAATTATAAAACGTCGTCACAAGAAAATTGAGCGTCACGCGTCAATATACGGACGTAACTGTATACAACAAATGTGACGTGACGTAACTAATTGTGATGTAAATGATGTAACGCGTGGCGATGTAATTGCACGCGATAATATGAAAGTGAATCAAAGGAAGGGGAAAAAAAATGTCTTTAAATATTGGTTCAAAAATTTCGTTATTGAAAACCAATAAAAAAAATGACGTTATAGTTTGGCGTTATAAATAATTTACGCTTTGACTCACTCGATAGCCATGAAAACAATGCCACTATGCATGCAAGCGACAGATTTCGCTATTATACAAATTTATGTCGTTTCAAAAAAAGTTTCTTAAAAGTATATAAAAAATTACAAATTAGTAATACTCTGGTTTACTTTGCATATTACCAATTAGTAATTTTTCATGGTTTTTTTTTTTAGAAATTTTGACTTCTTGGTGGACATTTTTCCGAAACTGCGCAATTGTGTACATTTGTTATCGAAATGTATGTTACATGTAATTATTATATGACTATTTTAAATTTATAACACCTGAAGGTCAAAGAAAAGAATTTTAAATGGCAAGTAGCCCAAGTTAGGATACACACACACAAATGTGTATATAAAGAAGGATATAGAATTTCGAATGAA
>JAJOZX010000633.1:907500-937500 GCA_023014485.1 Bathynomus jamesi
CGAACCAAGTGATGGAATGATGCTGCCATGAAACGACGCTCGCGTGGTGTTCTTAAAATAGAAGGGGAAATATCCTTAAAAAGTGATGTTCTTAAAATAAAGGGGGAAATATCTTATAAAGCATGATGTAGAAAATTATAGACCTCATGTTTTATTTCATACTTCTATTTAATGAATGACCGCATACTCACACAACTGACAACAATGTATTTTGCAGTATTTCTTTTCGTTATTCTTTTTTCAACTTTCCTATACTTTTTCTTACAAACCTTTTCCTTCTAGCAGTGGTTGGCTGGAGGAGTCTCTACTTTTTACACATCTTCTGCCAAGTTACTTTACACGAAAATAAGTGTAAACATAATTATTATCATTTCTAGAATCCTTTCTCTTTGTGGGTAAACCAAGAGCGAATCTTTGGATCTTTGTTGTCTACATAAACTCTGTAACTACTACTAAGTTACTAACCAAACCAAACTATATTAAACTATCTAACCAAGTAACTGGCGAACTAGCCAACTACCTAACAAACTATACTAAACTAAATTAAAGAAAAGTATACGAATTCATATAAACTAAATCCAAATTATCCCCTTATTTATAATTTCCCCTCTTCCATTTCTTAACAGCGTCGAATCAAATTTTTTTTTCACTGATTCCTGTTGATTAATAATCAATAATTTCCTTTAATGATTCAATTTAGCCAAGAAAATTTAACCCCAGTGACGTCATCTGGGAGTAAAATCTGACATTTTGACACGCAAACTTTCTAACTCTTTGAATGATGAATGACGCAAGTCAATGTTTTATATACAGGGTGGTGCAAAAGTCTGGACCCATAGGCAATTTACTATATAAAAAATATCTTTCGATTTTTATAATCAGTGGTTTACGTTAACAAACCAAGAACAATACAAGCGCTAAAGGATAACATCACAACAGAAATTGAAGCCATAAGAACGAATATTACTATGCTTACAAATGTACAAAGGTCTTGTGTCAATCGAGTAGAAAAGTGTTTGGAAGAAGATGGACATCAATTCGAACACTTATTGTAAATTCTGAACTAGAACGTTAAAATTTAACATAATTTAGTCACTGGTGTATGGTTACTTAAATTTCATTTCATAATAAACTTCCTGCAGGCCACACTTTTTTTCCATATAAACCGCCTATGGGTCCAGACTTTTGCACCACCCTGTATATATATATACAGTATATATATATATATATATACAGGGTAGCGCAAAAGTCGCGCATCATAGGAATTTTTAGTGTTGACTATAATATATTATTTTTTTCTTTTAGGTAGGGAATGGCTGCGAAATTAACAATAGACGAGAGGGTGAACTTGGTTTTAATGTATGGAATACCAGGTACAACAAATCGATAAATCGGTACAGAATTTAAATTCTCTACCGATTCATCGACTTCTTGTACCTGGTATTCCATGCATTAAAACGAAGCTCACCCTCTCGTCTGTTATTAATTTCACAGCCATCCCCTACGTACAAAAAAAAAAAAATATAGTGAACACTGAAAATTCCCACGATGCGCGACTTTTGTGCCACCCTGTATACAGGGTGCTATCAATTTATGTTTTATAAATTAGTAAACATATTCAGGATGTCAAAGTGAACAAAAAAGGTCCTATGAACATAAATCCGCAATCGCTTCGTTTCCGAGATACATTGCTTTTTTTGCCAAGGACGATGCTATTCTCGGTACACCAAATGTGTTTTTTCTAGATATATCAGAGAACAATAAAATTATTATTATTATTATTATTATTATTGTTTTTTTCAAGTTATGAAGCGTATTGCTCCTCTCTTTTCCGTATGTAATGCGTCGGAAGTGAAGTGGCTCGTGCTTGTTATAATCGAGATAAAAATCCTGTCATCATACTAAAGATGATAATAATAATAATAATAATAATGATAGTAATAATAATGATAATGATAGTAATTTTATTGTTTTCTAATATATCTACAGGGTGTCCCGTAAGTCTGGACCCATAGGGATTTATAATATATTTTTTTATTATGTTATTATTATTATTTTATTATTATTATTTTTTTATTATTTTTTATTATGATTTTTATTTGTGGGGCCACTTGAAAGCCAAAGTGTACGAGGTCAAACTTCAGAACATTTTCCACCTTAAAACACGCATTGTGGAGGCGTGTCAAGAAATTTCTGCGACTGTGATTCAGAAAGTGCTGTCGCAGTGGAGATTGCGTCTTCAACTATGTGTGCGACACAACGGCGGACACTTTGAACAGATTATGTAATAAATTTTTGGACTATTTTGTAATTTTATTATTTTTCCCTATGGGTCCAGTCTTACGGGACACCCTGTAGAAAGCATACAACTGGTGTACAGAGATTAGCATCGTCCTCGGCAAAAAAGCAATGTATCTCGGAAAAGAAGCGATTGCGGATTTATGTTCATAGGAACTTTTTTGTTCACTTTGACGTCCTGAATATGTATACTAATTTAGGAAACAATTTGATAACACCTTGTGTGTGTGTGTGTGTGTGTGTATTATTTCTAACCGCGTTGGTGTCGTCATATTCTTAAAAACAATCTCTCTCTCTCTCTCTCTCTCTCTCTCTCTCTCTCTCTCTCTCTCTCTCTCTCTCTCTCTCTCTCTCTCTCTCTCTCTCTCTCTCTCTCTCTCTCCTGGTGGTATAGTAAAGTGAGAGTGAATGTCATAATATACTTCCTTCACATGATTTTCATCCCTCGAAAAACAGCCTCACGACTGTGGATGCAACACATTTTTGCGTCTTTCGTGTTCTCCGTCTTCCAAAGATTTTCCTCTTGGGATAAAAACTTTTACACTATTTATCTGTCTATTTCGTTCTTATCTATTGCTCTTAATTCCAGTCCTTGCCCACGGAATTTCGTGCCCATACCATAAACGTTTGTCAGTGCTGCTTTGTCTCAAAACTGTGCACTCTTAAAAGAAGAGGCTTATTTAGTTATTCAACTTTTACATGAAACTAAATTTAATTTACTTGTGGGTAGCATGCCACCATTTTAATTTACTTTTGAGTCGTATATCCTTGCTCCTTTATAAGATCGTAAACTGAAAATTACCAACCTTGGATACAAACTATTTGGATTACCCACGTTAGTTAATTTCAACGAAACGCTTTTGAGGGCTATACATCGAGGTCAGTGTCGTAACACCGCTTTCCGTCGATCAGCGAAGTTAAGCGACAGTAGGTCTGGAGAGTAGTTGGATCGGTGACCATCCTCTGCGTCCAGATTATATACCAACCCGTGGTTCGGATCCCACGTAAAGCTGCAAGCCCCTTCCGTCATATGACCTTAGATATTGCGAAGGAGGTTAAACAGCAACATCATTACTTTTTTTGCGACACTTTTGAGAGCGTGGTTTTCGAACTACTACTGTCCCCATATCACGGAAACTTTATGAAGGTCGTATCTTTACAGCATCCTTTCATGGGGCCATATTTGATGTACAGCTGAGTTCTTCAGTAAATGAGAGCTGATGAGGAAACTGTCAGACTTGGCTCTTTCTCTCTCGCTCGTCTTCCTCTTCCTGCTTTGAAAAGTTTTGTTTTCAGTGGCACTCGTTTCGAGGTGCCCCTTCATTGTGATCTGCCAACCCCCTAACTCCCTAACCCCTAACCCTTTTGTGTGAAACATTTATTCTCCCCGCCACTTCACGTACTGTAATGAAAGCAACTCTATTATCGGGTGATATTTCGCATCAGATGAAGCCATGGCGGTGGACGGGTAATAATTAACAAACGGTAGATAACGTCCTTATAACGTTGTACAGACACGTCTCATTTCTAAATGAAAGTTGCTCACAGACGTTACAAACTAAATAAATTAAAGTGAACAGTGATGACACTGTTCAAGTTATGCGACAGAATTTAATGCCAAGACAAAGAGCGTCAATGATTACTGCTAAGAGGTATATTTTGATGATTAAAGTTTCAAGTGAAATGCTGTATGCTATGACGTATTCTGTGCTACATATTTTTTTGAGATTTTCTTATTAAAATGCTATTCATAGTGAGTGTATATTACATATATATATATATATATATATATATATATATATACATATATATACACACTCTAATTACTGTTACTTCTAATTCGTACGTAACGATTCTGTAATTTTGTCAGTAACTTTGACGTGATGGAAGCATAACTTTATGTAACTTCCATACATACCCCCATAATGATGACGCAATTCATTTTGTCAGTAACTTTAATGTAACTTTCTCGTAACAAACATATACTTCAAATAAACAATATTTTCAAAGAAAAACAAACGGATAAACCGGTAAATAAAGTCTCAGAAATATACCGGAAAATACTTTCATTCAGAGTACAAATTCACCATAGATACTTCATTTATGAAAAAAAAAAATCATACCACGTAATCAATATTAAAAAATACTTCTGAAAAACTTTTTTTAGCGCATTAATTATTTTGTCTTACGCCAGGCAGCGCGACCAAACATAAGCATGAAGACGTGTTTACAGTTACCTTATTTTAATTAGAATATTAGTTTTACAGTATGGTATACACTGCGTATTATGTATTAAAAGTTGTGGAAATTTATAGGGTATGTTTTTCTGGAAGAATCCATATAGTTTTCTCTGCTAAAAACGTTACACCTAAATTACACAATTAAGAGAGTAAAAAGTTACGGAATTGTTGCGGAACGAAATATTGGATAAAGGGCTTACTTTCTTAACAACGAAAGTTATATATATATATATATATATATATATATATATATATATATATATACTTTTGATGACTCCGAACAACTGTTCTGGGTCGACCTGCAGTCGACCCCTCTGCAGCATCCCCGCCTCATTTGGGGGATTTGCTGAAGGAGAGAGAGTCACTTTGAACTCTCATCCTGCCCTCGTAGCCAGTTACGCATGGTTGGTCAGGGACTTTACACGGAACCAGTGAAGTTGGTATTTGAAGGGAGTTAGGTTGGTGTGCTGCAGATTCCTCAGTTTTTATTTGCAAGTCACTAAATAGTTTTGGTCCTCGTATTCCGAGTATTTTCCATCTTCGTTTTCATGGCCCCCTGTAGAGAATTTGCATGTTCTCTCATTCCCGTGTATTTTTGTTTCCTTTCTGAAGTGTGGAACATATCCCTCGAGTATCTTCCATATGTATATTATTGTGTATCGTTCACGTCTTCTTTCTTAGGAGTAAAGTTTCAGGGATTGTAGTCTTTACCTTTCTTTTCTCCTAACTTACACGCAAAATTCATTCGTATGGCTTCTATGTTTGCGATGTTTTGTTTTCTCTATGGGCTTCCGAGTACTCAGCAATACTCAATAATTGATAAGACTAAGCTCTTCCGTATTTTTAGCATGATTTTTTTCTGCTGCGGAAGCTCCTCCAGATAATTCCCATTATTCTTCTAGTTGTATTAATTTTAATGTTGTAATGTTCTCTGAATTCTGCATCCGATAACACTCTTACTCCAAGATCCTTTACTCGTGGGTTTGGTGTTCTCTGTTTGACTTGCAGTGTTTTGTACCCTTTATTCTGTATCTCCTTTTTGTTACTTCGTATTGCTATTTTCCGCACACCTGAATAAGTTTCAATGCCATTTTGTGATTTTTTTCTATGTTACCTTCATTTGATATTTCCTTCAATATCGTTTGTGTCATCCACGAAGCACGATAGGACACTGTCTTTAATATCTGCGTCTATGCTTGCAATCATTAGTGTAACCACAGAGGACCTACTGTAATATACTGTAGTACCTTGCAGGACAGAGCTGATGATTTCAGACATTTCAGACTTAACTCGATAAATGTCTCTCCGTCAGCTTTCCGGTAATTACTGTTTTCTTAGGTTTGTGTATTCCAATCCCTCGATCACATTCACCGAAGGCTTTAGCAAATTCAATAATTACATCTAAATTTTGACCTCGAAACGATGTTTCTAATATTTTCTCCTGGTGGTCGAATAACTGTGATTGGGGCCTAGGCATGATCTTCCAGCCGTGAATCCATGGTGGTTCTGATTGAACAATTTTTCTTTTGGGTAGTAATCAATTTTGTCTAATTACGTGTTCAAAGTATTTTTTATGTAGGAGGTGAGTGCTACTAGGCGACAATTCTTAGGTATTGTCTGTTACCTCCTTTGAATAAGGGAGCGACGTTCGCGTTCTTTAATGGAAATGGGATTTCACTCATGTCGAAGGATTTTCTCCACAGTAAGTATAGTGACATGGTTACACTCTCTTTGCATTACTTCAGAAGCCTAGCACTCCATGTGTCTGGCTATGCATGGTGTTGGTTTTTCTTGTATTTGTGATTATGTGTAAGGGGTTCCAAAAAACCTTAGCCCCCCCCTATTTGCAGCTTACATGTTTACCTATATCGAAATAGTTTTTAGTGATTATAAAAATATATAAAATTCTTTATTTATTGCAGGTATTAAAATTACTCTAGCTGATAAAGTGATAATATAATGGCTTCTCAATTAATTGGTGATTCGGAGAGGCAACATGTGATAGATCGCATACGAGCAATAACATTTCGGGAAGCTCGTGATGCTGGAGCCACCTTTATAACACGTTCATGGGTTGCCAAAACGTTGCGAAGAAGTGAGGACTTCGTCAAAAGAAATTGGAATAAAACTTTGGATGACTGTGAAATGGATACAACCAAATCTGGGCGCCAAAATTTGCCACTCTCTCAGGAAACAAAGGACATCATTCAAAGCGGTACGCGTAAGCGGAAAAACAGCTGTGCTAAACTTTCTAGAGAGATCGAAGTGTTGAGAGGAAAGATCGTTAGTGGTGAGATCATTCGACTGTACCGTCATAGGCAAGGTTTAAAGCCTTGGCATGAACTTCCAAAGCCAAGAAAAACTCAACTTAACATCGATGACAGAATGTGGTTTGCCCATTATCTTGAAGATTGGGATGTGGATGATTTTATGCATTTAGCTGTCTCCGATGAATTTTTTGTTTACGTAATACGTCGGCCTAACTACCAAAATGATCGAGTGTGGGCCACAACACCAGATGAAATCGATGACAATGAACATTATCGCGAATTATTAAAAAGTCCAGACTGTGTTGGTGTGTTTGTTTTGTTCACTGCAAAGAAGCTCATGTGGGTGCTGAAGCCAAATGGTCAGAGTTGGGATGGACAGTATTTTCGTGATATTATTCTATCCCAGTATGTCATTCCTTTTCTAAGAAACCCAAACAATGTTATGGATGTCGATCAGGTCACACTTCTGCACGATAAGGCCCCCTGCTTTAAGGCATTAGCCACTCAACAGTTGTTGCGGAACCATGAGATCGATTTCTTTGGAAATGAAGAATGACCAGGAAATTCTCCTGACCTGAACGTCTGTGAACACATTGGATCAGTTATAAAGGACAAGGTTGAATGTCTCTTGTTTCAAGAACCTGCAGCAAATCGATTTTCGAAGGATACAATGACGCAACACATTGAAACTGTTTTAGCAAATTTGCGTAACAATCAAGATCTATTCACGTCACTTTTGGCAAGCTACCCAAAGCGAATTCAGGCTGTCTTGGAAGCCAATGGCGGGAACACCAAGTTTTAATTGTTTCTCATTAAATGCAGGATTAAATTATCTTTTGTAAGGTATGTTTAGTTTTACTGTACCTCTAATGGTTTAGGCCATGGGCGGGGGGGGCCTAAGGTTTTTTTTTTTTTTTTTTTGTTGGGTCTGAACGTTTATTCGGGTTCAATCCCTCCAAGATATATTTGAAACTTATTTTAAATAAGTTGTTGATCATTATGACTGTATTACCTAGTTACGAAAGTAACCACCATAAATATATATATATATATATATATATATATATATATATATATATATATATATATATATATATATATATAACTTATATATATATATACTGTATATATCGGGTGGCCACAAAAAAACTTTACTTAATTCAAAGTTTAATAACTGCAACAATTCAAAACTTATGCGGTGAATTTGTCTTTCTGGCTGCCGTAAACCTTCACCATGAGGGAATCCCATACTGAATAGTCCATCGGATTACAGTCGGGAGACTGAGGCGGCCATTCATCCTTTTTGATGAAATTAGGGGTCTCTTGCTCTAGATGATTTTGGGTCGCTCGGCTTGTATGGGCGGGTGCCCCATCTTGCTGGAAAATGTAGGCCTCATCAGGATACAGCTGACGACAATCAGGAAGTAACCCATTATCTAACAGGTTGATGTAGCGCTCAGAGTTAACTTTAGTTTCGTTTGTGGCAATAAAATGAATTCGTGTTTTCCCCTTCCATGAAATTCCCGCCGATACCATTACTTTTCTGCTGAATCGTGAGGTTTCATGATAAAGCCTGGAGGGAGGAATGTCCTTTTCCTTGAATCATAAACCCTGTCATTTTGCCTGTTTTTGGCCACCTCCAACGTGAAATCCTTTTCGTCTGTAAACACAACTTTTTGCACGTCTTCAGCTGAGTAGCGTTCATATAGGGATTTACAGCGGGTCTTTCTACGCTGTCTTACATTCTGATCACGCCGAGAAACTCGAATTCTCTTGTAGGCCTTCAATTTCAAACGTTTTACGATCCCTTGTACAGAGGAGCGAGAAATCCAAGGTCGTACGCAATCTGTCTCTGGGAGCGAAGAGTTCCTGGTGTATTCTCCTGGGATTGAATCAGTTCCTCCACGGCAGCCTTATTTTCTTCTGTTGAAACACTTTTGGGCCTGCCGCTGCCGGTTTTCTAGCTGTTGATCCAGTATCCTTTATCTTTCTTATTAAGTTATAAACACTTTGACGAGTCCAGTTCTTTGCGGGGAATTCTCGGACAATCCTATTTCCATTCCAACCTTTTTCCTTGACACATGCTTCTATGATGGCTTTATCACTTTTACTTAACGTCATGCTAGCGGGGTTTTAGCGGAAAAATAAAAGAAAGCAAATTCACATTAGGTTTAGCCTACGCCAGCGCGCGTGTCATACTACGCTACATTAGGTTTAGCCTACGCTAGCGCACGTACGTGTCAGATGCACACCAGGCATGCTATTTTTAGACATATGCTTTTAAATTGTTCACTGTAACAAAACTATAGAACCTACATATTTGGAAATTCCAGCAATTATAGATTATATGCATCTGTTAATGTGTGCAAAATCTCAATCGCATAAGTTTTGAATTGTTGCAGTTATTAAACTTTCAATTAAGTAAAGTTTTTTTGTGGCCACCCGATATATATATATATATATTATATATATATTATATATATATATATATATATATAATATATACATACATACATTTTCAACTGCAAAGAACACGCAGTATAATTAACGTAAAGAACGACGCTTGTATAGAAGACATTCCACGCAAGATGAGGAGGGAGAACGAACAAATGAAAAAATGAGGTAACCACCCGGGAATCGAACCCGGGATCTTCCGATTGCCGGTCAGATATGATAACCATGGTGTAATGGTTATCATATCTGACTGGCAATCGGAAGATCCAGGGTTCGATTCCCGGGTGGTTACCTCATTTTTTCATTCTCCATCCTCATCTTGCGCGGAGTGTCTTCTATACAAGCGTCGTTCTTTATATATATATATATATATATATAACAGGGTGTCCCAGAATTAACTATCTATTTCAATGAAATCGGACAAATTTAATAAAAACTGACATAATTTTGTGTTTATTACTAAATTATGATACAAAAACAAATAGATTTATAAATCATAAGTCAAAACTTTATTGAGAAGTTTCAACATGTGCACCGTCTGTATCTCTGCAAATTTCAAATCTATCCTCAGCGCTGCGAAACACATTTTGAAGCATTTCAGGTGTTATCTCCCGCACTGCCAACTGGATGCGTTCTTTAAGTTCAGCTAAACTATTGATCTTTTGGCGATAAACCTTTGTTTTTATGAAACCCCATGCAAAGAAATCCAGGGGTGTCAAATCCGGAGAACGCGGAGGCCAAGGTCGAGGTCCTCCACGTCCAATCCACCGATTCGGAAGGCGTCTGTTGAGGTATTCTCGAACAATTAGAGCATAATGACATGGTGCTCCATCTTGTTGAAACACAACATTATCAAGAATGCCATCATCAAGAAGCTGTGGTTCGAGAAACTGCTGAAGCATATCAAGGTAGACGGTACCTGTTACAGTTGCTTCCGCAAAGAAGAATGGGCCATAAATTTTGGATTTGGTCATTCCAAGCCACACGTTAACTTTTGGAGAGTCTCTTTGCCATTCTAAAAATAAAACTATGAAAAACTATGAAAAAAATTTAGAAATTTATACATTTTTAACATATTAAACATGATAAACATAAATAAAAGTGTTTTTAAAAAATTTGTCCGATTTCATTGAAATAGTTAATTCTATATATATATATATATATATATACACTGTTATGTATGGGAATAATTTAATAAGGTAATTAATTACTGGTTATAAATTAAACCACGAGCAAATTGATCATGCAAACAGAATGAATTGTATGTATAAAATATCCAAACGGAAAGCTAAGCGAAGCTCGAAATAAAGAATTCTTTTGTTCGTCACAATGGCGGGACATCTTCATATACTGTAGAGAAGGGTGTAAACGAAGCAATTTGGAAATCCTTAAGTACATGGAATTTAAAATATATGCATGCTAAATACTCGTGTAATTTAGGGAAGACATGAATTCAACTGTCTATTTAATTCTGAATAAGTTCGGATAAAAATGCCCTATAAAGGTTACCCAGAAACTAAGAAAATAACTAATGTAAGAAGTTACATTAAAATAAAGAAATTCATTTCGGAGAAGGAGACACGTGGATTCCCGCGTTCACTCAAAAGAAAGAAAGAATGCGTTATAAAATAGAACGTTCATTTAAGTATTAAATGGGTAAACTCTGCTAAAATTATATTGTTACATTACACTGGTCAACAAAGATTTTTCATCAGAGTAAAATTTGTGGTGGCTGGATAGCATTTTTCACGCTGATTCCAAAACTGCATTCAGATTTTTTCTAGCACGTATAGTTTTCAAGATGAAGGCATATATATAACTACACAGATTTAACCATTTTAAATAGGCAAAATACTAATATTTCAACATTTGATTGTGTTTATTTTATTGTGTTTTTTTAGTTTATTCATCTTATTTATTTCAATTATCTTAATTATACATCTTATGTATTTCAGGTGTGAGCTTTTACGTCTAGCAGCATTGTGATTCAGGCAACAACGCCGTGCTTTGTGTGTCAAAAGATCAGTCCAGTCCAAGAACTTGTTGTGTCAAGTTGGTGTACATTTTTTTTGAATTTATAGTTTGCTCAGGTCAGTCAACATGCCTCGACAATGTAAGAATGACCCCGACAAGTTCTGTTTCGTATGCGGCCAGTTGACAACTAAAACACAGCGACGAAGTATTACAACCGACATTAAGAAAATATACAAGCTATACTTTGGTTGCCATCTAGGTGACCAAGATAAACCATGGGCGCCACATCAAATCTGTTTTGGCTGTTCAAATGGATTACGTGATTGGCTTAACAAAAAGAAAGCTTCAATGCCATTTGCCATACCCATGATATAGAGGGAGCCGAGAGATCATCATGAAGACTGTTATTTTTGTAGTGTTAACTTAATGGGGTTTTCTGCCAAGAACAAACACCAGATTGTATATCCAAACTTGGATTCAGCACGTAGACCAGTAAAACATGATGAAACATTGCCCATTCCAATTCCCCCAAGTGATAGGCTAGATTCTATCATAGATGACATGGAAAGTGATGAAGGTGCAACTGGCGTTTCCGGACCATCTACAGAACCAGAGTACACTTTTGAAGGTAGACATTTAGAGCCTAAAAAGTTAACCCAAGGACAGTTGAATGATCTTGTTAGAGACTTATCGCTGTCTAAAGAGAAATCAGAGCCTCTCTCCTCAAGACTAAAGGAGAACAATTTACTTGAGAACAATGTTCGTATTAGTTACTACTGAAAGCGGAATTTTGAATTAACAGCATTCTTTTCAGTAGACGGTCCTCTCTGTTATTGCCATGACATCAATGGACTATTTACAGCCATATCTCAGATGTATGTGGCATCTGAGTGGCGCCTCTTTATTGATTCGTCGCAGAGAAGCCTGAAAGCAGTTCTTTTGCATAATGGTAATATAATGCCATCCATCCCCATTGCCCATTCCGTCCATCTAAAAGAGACATATGACAATATGGATATACTACTTAAGGCAATCAAATACGACAGTCATCAATGGAATGTTTGTGGAGATCTAAAAGTTATAGGAATGCTTATGGGTATGCAGTCAGGATTCACAAAATTTTGTTGTTTCCTTTGCCTGTGGACAGTCGCGCCACTATAGAACATTACACCAAAAGTGACTGGCCACTTAGGTATACATATGTCCCAGGGATAAGCAATGTCCAGTCTGTCCCTTTAGTGGATCCCCAAAAGATCTATCTGCCACCTCTTCACATTAAACTTGGTTTAATGAAGAATTTTGTTAAAGCAATGGGTAAAGTCAATTCTGAAGGGTTCCAATACCTTTCAAGGAAATTTCCGAAGGTTACTGCAGCAAAATTGAAGGAAGGAATTTTTGTTGGGCCACAAATAAGGGAGGTTTTGAATGACACTGAATTTGAAAAAGTCCTAAGTCCGCTGGAATTAAAGGCTTGGCTGGCATTCAAATGGATATGTGAAAACTTTCTTGGAAGCAACAAGTCACCTGCGTATAAGGATGGAGTCAAGAACCTCCTTGATGCCTTCAAAGAAATGGAGTGTCGAATGTCGTTAAAAATTCACTTCCTGCATTCCCACTTAGATTTCTTTCCTGAAAACCTTGGTGCAGTGAGTGACGAGCAAGGAGAGCACTTCCATCAAGATATTCAGATGATGGAGAAGCGCTACCAAGGATATTGGAATGAAAGCATGATGGCGGACCATTGTTGGATGCTGTATCGTGACAATCCAGGCCAAATTTACAAAAGGAAATCACACTCACAGCGCTTTTAATAAAATAATGTATATATATTCTTTATTTATAAGTACATTGAATAAGGTATATGATGTATTTGTTGTTTAGCATTCCTAAGTGTGATCTATACATCCATAAATTTTCTTATAGCAATATCAAAAACTTAAAAATATCAAAACCAGTGTATCTATATAACTATACGTGCTAGAAAAAAAATAAAACCAGATTTGGAATCAGCGCGAAACATGCATTAAGAAAAGTGTGATCATGTTTGTGATGAGAAAAAAAGTTTCATTTTGTTGGCCAGTGTTATTAACAAGTTTAATGGCATGTAAAATTTCACCTTCTAAAAGGTTAATAATTCTTACAAATTAAATTAATCAAAGAGAATCTTAGTTGGGTATATAACTCTTGCGCCTGGCAGCCACGCCGAACCACAGGCGAACAAAGAGGGTATTAAACAAAGAGAGCAGTGCATCTCAGAACGTGAAACAATAAAGTTCACCCTCACCAAACCTGTGTTGAATATAAATAAGAACATTAACTAGTTCTTAATGAAAGTTTGCTCAAGTATATAAAAATATACATATTGTGTCATAATGATAAATTTCAAATCATGTGATACTTAGGAACGAAATTGTTCTTCTAATTTTGAGTAAATTAATTGCCACGCTAAAGTGGTCTTCCCTACAAAAGTATAGAAAACAGACCTAACGCATAAATCACTCTTAAAGCGAACGTGCGGGCTAAAGAAAGTGAACGAAAAATTCACGTCAGTTTAAAAAGACTCACAAAATAGTCTACCCTACCAAATTCCGGAGGAAGAAAACGGACACTCCGTATATTCTGTTCGGGTCGGAAAAAGCTCGAAAAATTAGTGGGTCCTTGATTCACCGTTAGAAAATGGAGACTCCATATATTTTGTTGGAGTCGGTGAACACTAAAATTATAATGTATAAATTCTCAAGAGAATAAACTACCACTGTCAAAAGGAAGTAGGTAAACAAATGTAACTAAGATATACATTAAACATTATAATTGGAATGGTCGCATAACCAGATAGGATTCAAATAATTCTATGAAATTGTATTATGTACACGATACCGTAGAAAGCCGGGTAGAGAACAAATTGTTGTTTAAAGAATTAAGTCAATTCAAAAATTGTAGTACGTAGGCGTTTATTCATTTTAAATGATCTGGCATATTACAATACGGCTACATTCAGTTAAATAACTACCAATTGTAGGTTAAAATCGTCTAACAGTCAAATTTAAAGTGTTTATGCATTTTAATTAATTGTCTGATGATTAAGTTCACTTTCATGGTAATTGGTTCCATACCAAAAAACATTTATGTTAAGTGTCTGGTGTTAATTCTAAATATCAAATTCATGGAATAAGAATGAAAGTCTCAAGTGTCATTTCTAAAAACAAAGATTCAACAATTTCATTGTTATATTGTAATTGGTATAATAAGGTCAGTGACGAATATATTATTTTTGTAAAAGGTTTATAATTATCCCCCCTACACGAATTAAGGGAGAAATAACCATATATATAATCAGTGATATACAGGGTGTCCCAGAATTAACTATCTATTTCAATGAAATCGGACAAATTTTTTAAAAACACACTTTTATTTATGTTTATCATGTTTATTTAATGTGTTAAAAATGTATAAATTTCTAAATTTTTTCATAATTTTATTTTCATAATTTTTTCATAGTTTTTCATAGTTTTATTTTTAGAATGGCAAAGAGACTCTCCAAAAGTTAACGTGCGGCTTGGAATGACCAAATCCAAAATTTATGGCCCATTCTTCTTTGCGGAAGCAACTGTAACAGGTACCGTCTACCTTGATATGCTTCAGCAGTTTCTCGAACCACAGCTTCTTGATGATGGCATTCTTGATAATGTTGTGTTTCAACAAGATAGAGCACCATGTCATTATGCTCTAATTGTTCGAGAATACCTCAACAGACGCCTTCCGAATCGGTGGATTGGACGTGGAGGACCTCGACCTTGGCCTCCGCGTTCTCCGGATTTGACACCCCTGGATTTCTTTGCATGGGGTTTCATAAAAACAAAGGTTTATCGCCAAAAGATCAATAGTTTAGCTGAACTTAAAGAACGCATCCAGTTGGCAGTGCGGGAGATAACACCTGAAATGCTTCAAAATGTGTTTCGCAGCGCTGAGGATAGATTTGAAATTTGCAGAGATACAGACGGTGCACATGTTGAAACTTCTCAATAAAGTTTTGACTTATGATTTATAAATCTATTTGTTTTTGTATCATAATTTAGTAATAAACACAAAATTATGTCAGTTTTATTAAATTTGTCCGATTTCATTGAAATAGATAGTTAATTCTGGGACACCCTGTATATAACCTTGGGTTAAAACGAATGATGTGGTTTAAATGACAGCAGGGTTAAAATAAAGGTATAATTAATACCAATAAATACATAAACAATAAATACATAAACCACCTCATTACGTTACAATATATATATATATATATATATATATATATATATATATATATATATATATATATATATATATGAGGAGGACCTACAAGAAATAGACTAACAAGTAAACAAACAAATTCTTTCCTCCACGCAACCCTCAAACATTCTTAGAAGACACACGTGGTCAAGAAATCAGAAACAATGAAGACGTCTGTTTTTTTCCCCAAAAGGCCCGCGAAAGCAAGCTCTTAACAACTAAAGGACGCGTAGGCGTCTCAAGATATGGCGCGAAAGTTTCCGCGTCACAGAGGTTATTTAAGCGATTCTACTGATACACTTCCTCACTCGTTCACTCTCACTCACCACTTCTCGTTTTGGCCGTCACGTCACACTCTCAGCCTTCGTCAGCAGCAACCGTCAAACCACCCGCTTTCCAGCCTTCGCAGAGCAGCCTGCTGTTCCTTCAAGGCTTTCGATCTATCGTCAAGTAAGACCTCCCGCCGTCAGCCTGCGGAAGCACTTCTTCGAAGCTCAGCCGGTTTCAGTCCCTCAAGCATCATCTCAACTCTACACGAAGCGAATCAACACTTGAGGCGACCGACGCCCGTTCAACAAATTTCAATGGGACGGTCAACATCACCTCTGGCCTACGTTCTACAAGGTCAACCTTCAAACATATCCTGCATCTCAAGAGGCTGCATCAGGCGACCGGCGCCCGTTCACAAGCTTCAATGGGACGGTCAACGACACCTCGGGCCTACAGTTCAATAGGCCAACCTCCAAGTAACTCATCAACCTAGAAGTATCACCACCGTGCCTGTAAGCTCTGTCTCTTTTCTTAAACAACAACGCAAAGCCTACATCAGTGTACCGCAGAAGCGTAGGCTATAAACGCAGTGTGTTTTACAAATTGTTCAAACTAACTCTCGTCGAAACGCAGTAGGCCTATTTCCTATTTCAAGTGTCATTCCAATACCGTAATCGTGTATCATCCTGCTATTGTGTTCATTCGTGTAATCCATATGATTTATTTAAGCATTTCATTATTGACGGCTGAATCCATTTACAGTGTACCAACTTACAGCCTAATAATGATTTGGAAGAAATGCACGTATCATTTATTCTATGTTCCATTTTTGCATACCAATAGCCTACCATAAACGAGTGTATTACTTAACAATTAATCTGTATAACCATTTCCTCTTTTGCTAATCCTCAGTCATATTTAGCATACTATAAATGCCGTTATATAATTGTTAATCACCGTAAATACCTTCATTGCCATGTTATTCACTGTGAACAAATAACAGAATTATTTTCTTAATTAAATACAAAACAATAAGGTGCTTTTTATAACCCTCATAACCTTAACAATATTTGCTTGGGTGTAATCTAAGGTGGTGACCTCGAAGCAATTCGTATCACTCAGAAATATTATAGTAGGCCTACTCCATTAGCCACCTTCAACCGGTAATACTGTAGGACATCATAAATTGTTGACCCAGCCTGTCATTAACAATCAATCATTATATCAATTAATCATTAGCACCAAATTAATCAGCATCACCTCACTCGGCTAAAATTTAGGCCCACTATATATATATATATATATATATATATATATATATATATATATATATATATTACGCACAACATTTATATTTAAACTTAAACCACGCTGTAAAATATATGTTCGGATTTTATCCGACACAGATATTGAAAAGAAATCCGATTTTGTAAAATCATTTCATGAAATCACGAAAAATAGAAAACAAAATTCTTTTATATTATTATATTTTTATACAGACAAAAATTCTTCCCATTTTGTTATAGAGAAGTTTAAAACCATCCCTGCCAAAGTTGATCTCCTTATATATATATACACATATATATATATACACCAAGGTATATAGACTCGCGTACATTTGGCTAAAAAAATCCCCGTGGTGTATATATTACAAATATTTATCCTGAAACGACAAACCAAAATGTTTCGGTAACCCATTTTTCATCATCAGTGGTTAAAAGATAATTATAATTACGTTAAAATAACTGTTAATTTAATTTATAAAAAGTTTGAGAACTAATACAGAAACACCGCAAATATTATTCCTCAAAGCATTATTATAAACACGCTTTTCTTCAAATATTATATATAAAAACACTAACAAAAAATTATTTCATTTAAAAATGAATGATATTTGTCCGACTTCAAAAAATTTTAAATGAAAAGAAAGAAATTGTTCACATCCACAAAAACATTTGAAACACAATGGTTGCAAGACAAAGACAGATGACACTAATAACAGTTACTAGATTCCATAATGCGGTCTTGGTTTGGTTAATAATAATAATAATACAAAAGAAAATTAAATTTGAATGCTCAAACATATACGTGGAACCAACAATGAAGAACGATGTACAGTTGCCGCATATGTAATGTTCCTCGCCTCACAGGCGACTCCGTACATGTGGCAACGCCGCAGCGATAGTCAAGGTACCCCAATTGGGAGAAGGTGGGGTGGAGGGGGGACAACCGAGTCCAACAACATATAACATTGACATACAGGTAAGACGCCGTTCAAAAATTACGTACCGCTATTTTTGTTAAATCCTGACTCCCACCTGTAACGTTCCGTAACGTGTGGGGTGGGGAAAGTGTTACATAACATCTTAGGGGGTGCCTGGTCTAGCGCTACAGAACGTTCCTGTGGGATCTGGGATGTCAAATTTTAGCAACAATAGCGTTACGCAATTTTTGAACGGCCCCTAATTATAATCTAATGTCTGTGTTCATAAAGATAAACGATTAATACGATCGTGAACAGCGTTGAACTGCATGTTTACTAGTCTTATACAGTAATAAGGTTCCATTATGATTACTGCAAGCCTATATGAACAGATACCACAATACAACTTTTTATATACTCGTGAATATGAACCAAAAATAGACATTACACAACCATCTTCCACACTCCTTCATTCCCCTTCCCCACCCACCAGTCTCGCGTATATTAAATCATTATGGAATAATATCAATAAAGCTTTTTGTAGAGTCCGTGTGCAGCTTTAAACCTTTACTAACTTACGAATCTACACGATTATATATATATATATATATATATATATAATATATATATATATATTGACATTGAGCGAGAAAAAAGAGTGAGACAGTGAGAGAGAGAGAGCGAGGTAGAGGGGCAGAGAGAGATAGTGGGAAATGGCTTATCGACTGTTACACAAAGAACTTATTAACAGTTTCGATCTGAATAACAGTAACTGATTATCAAAATCACAAGAATAATCCACGGTTATACTATCATAAACATATTTATATATACTTATAAATTCAAACAATATTATACTAATGTTTGTGAAATGACGTTAATGGACCAAACAGTGGTGTTGACATGGTTACTTGCTGTCGCCGTCGAGGAGAGACTACATATGGGCGTGTGTGAAAACCGTAAGGTGACGGTTGTATGAAGCAGGATATCACCACCGGTTTGTGGCTGATGCCTATTATATTAATAATGTTTTCCAGATTGTATTTGTATTATCAATGTGGAGAGATAATGATTTAATCACGATGGACAGATAAACCCATTAATGTTTTCCAGATTTCCTGCTGCATTATCAATGTGGAGATATTATTAGATCTTAACAAGGAATATATATATATATATATATATATATATATATATATATATATATATATATATATATATATATATATATATATACACAATAAAACACCAATTCTTTATTACAACAAATATGCAATGGTCGAGAATGTTTTACTACTTAGTTTATCATACAAAAATGATAAAGTCATACGAATTGCTCACAATTTGCCATAGATTAACATAAATGGCACAGCTATACCCGGTTCATAGTATTTGGTCCATCCCCTTATTGTCTATTACATCTTGTAATCTGTGTGGCACAGATGCAACATGGTTATGTATGATGTGTGGGTTCCTTCGGAATATCTCCCACTCAGCCATATTGTGATGCAGCAGCTGGCGGCTGGTCCGCTCCTGCCCAGGCACTCACGAGTTCACCACATTCCCCCACACATTCTCAATGGGGTTGAGGTCACACCCCTTACTAGGCCAGTCCAGTAGTTCTAGGTTTCGCTGCTCTTCGAACCACCTTCTAACAATCCTGGCGGTGTGGATGGGAGAGTTGTCCTTCAAATTAATTTTAAATATTAAAAGTAGAATTATAAGTATCTCATTCATAGCTAGGAGGCTAAGGGGTGATTTCTAGGAGGCTAAGGGGTGATTTCTAGGAGGCTAAGGGGTGATCACTAGGAGGCTAAGGGGTGATCTAATCCAGGTTTTCAAAATTATGAATGGGTTCGATAACGTAGATAGAGATAACTTTTTCGAAATATCTCAATATAATAGGACTAGAAATAACGGGTGTAAGTTGACAAGTAGGTTTGAGACAGCAGTTGCCAGAAACTTTTTTACGCATAGAATAGTAAATAGCTGGAATAGTTTCTCGGAAGAAGTAATTAGTAGCACGTCTATAAACATGTTTAAAAATCGATTAGACGCATATGTTGACAGATTGGGTATAGTTTAAGGCAGGGGTTCCCAAATTGTGTTCCGCGGAACACTTCTCACGGTATACAAGTGTTCCGCGGAACACCAATTTGGGAACCCCTGGTTTAAGGTAATAAAATTAAGGCTTTGTGGTTCGGAACCCACGTAAATTTGTAGGTCCCCTCCCGCCACCACAGAGGACATGCACAATATACAATTACGAACACAGTTAGGTAGACGAGCCATGAGTGGATCCTAGGGACTTTGTTGGTCTGAAACATTATAACATTATACGCTTCATCAGTAACCCACTATTCGAGATAGGTTCTAACCCTTATGTATTAGGGGTTTCTCTTAGCTAAATGTAATTGTGCGCCGTTATACAAATAATACAGTCTGCAGTTATCCCCATTATTCGTCCCATGTAAATGTGGAAACCGGACATACAAATGCGTGTAATACATAAATCCTACTCTAGTAATAGTATATTCTATAACACACAAATACAACATACTTGCATAAAGATAATCTGCTCAGGATAAGGCAAGGCATACGTGCGTACAGAAGGCAGCACCACCACCTCCATGATCTTTATATATTGAGCTGCCATAAACCTCCCGTGGATCTCAGTCAGCTCTCCTAGTCCTTGCAGGTGCATGCATCCCCACACATTCGCCGTCGTGTGCCCACTCCGTGCCACTTCATAAATATTTTGGCGGGCATATCTCGTGTTGTCCTGTCGCCAACACCGAAGACGGCCTTGAGATGTAGACGCAAACGTCTTCTCGTCAGAGAAGATAACTCTGCTCCAGTATGCGAGATCATCATTTATATGCTGGCGAGCAAACGAGAGCCTGGCCTGACGATGTCGTTCCTCGATCCTCTCTTTTTTTGGCAGGAGTACGGTGGTGATATCCTGCTTAATGCGACCGTCTCCTTACAGTGTTCATTGACATGCCCATATGTAGTGTTTCCCGGATGGCGACTGCGTTGTTGATATGATCGTTCTGCACTTCGTTAATTATTCTCCGGTCTTCTTCTGGGGTGGTCTTTCTTGGTGTCCCACACTTAGGACGATCTAGCAGATTCCCACTCTCCTGCCACCTCTGCACCCAGCGTCGAAATTCCCAGTTCCATGGCTATGTCGGCTACAGAGAGGCCTGCTTCTCGCATACCAATTATCCGGCCTCGCTGTGCAATTTTATCTTGAACTGGATTCATTTTTAGAGTCGGTGTTCGTCATACGGTGTAAAAATATGGTATGAACATAGATCATGGCAGTAACCATGTCAACACCTCGGTTTGACCCATGAACGTCATTTCACAAACATTAGTATAATATTGTATGAGTTTATAAGTATATTATATACTGTAAACCAGGTTAATTTCGCGGCAGCAAATTTTCGCTCTTTCATATCCTTGGACGAGTTCGCGGCTTCATAATTTCGCGGTCAACAGTTGCTAGTTATAATCTTACAGATTAAAATGACGTCATGAATGACGACATTTATTCTAGACTGTGACTGGTCGAGGTTGAGGTCGTATATCAAGGCAAGTTTTACCTCTTGGTATACGGATAAAGTTTTGGCAGCACTCAACGTAAATGAATCTCTCGGTAAGATAGATTTGAAGCTTTCCACGCTGAAACCTATTAATGCTAAATGGATTGTCTCTGCATGGGATAACCTACACAAAATGAGGGAGACCATTCGGAAGGGTTGGGAAATTAGCGGAATTCATGACATTCTTGTTATACAGTAATAATAATACAGTATAATTTAAAATGGTTTTACTACTTTTACTTTACAATGTTTTATTACAATATACTGAATTTACTTTTCAAATAAAGTATTTTAATGATCTAAGTTTTATTTTCTTACTATTTTCCAAAGATTAGTTTAAATTGTCAAATAGCCAACGCGAAAATTTCCTGCAGGCGAACATTTCGCATTCACTAGTATACAGGGTGTACATAAAGTCAGGATCTATTTTTGTGAAATAATTATTTTTTTCTATTTTTCTTTTCAGAAGCCCTTAGAATAGAATGAATACAGAAGAGCGTGTGGCAATAGTAATTTGGCGAATCGAGGGAAGAAATACAATGACATCAGAGAGAAGTTTAGAAGGAGATTTTCATAAGCCGGGGCCAATAGACAAGACAATACGAAAATTGGTGAACAAATTTAAACGAACGGGATCTGTAAATGATGAAGCAAGATCAGAACGACCGTGTATGTCAGATCTTACCGTGAATGCAATACGCGGAATTATCACTGAGGAGCCACGTACGTCCGTTCGTGCTGCATCACACAGACTCGGCCTCCCGACGTCATCTGTGCACAAAATTCTGAAAGTTAATTTGCAGAAGAAAAGCTATCATTTGCAGGTTTTACATGATTTACATGAGGAAGATTTCCCTCGACGAAGTGGTGTGTGTGCTGATCTCGTAGAACAAATCTGGAGTGATAATTTAATGGACAACATTCTCTTTAGTGATGAAGCCACTTTCCATACGTGTGAAAAAGTAAATCGCCATAACTGTCGAATTTGGGCAGATGAAAAGACCGAATGATTTCGTCCAAAATTGGGAAAGAGACTCACCTAAAGTTAATGTCTGGATGGGTTTAACAAAATCTAAGGTTTATGGTCCTTTTTTCTTTGATGAAGCTACAGTTACGGGGCTTATTTATCTGGACATGTTGCAGCAATTCCTTGAACCTCAGCTGATTGGGGATAGGATTGTTAGTACCGTCGTCTATCAACATGATGGTGCTCCTTGTCACTATGCCAAAATTGTTCAGGATTATCTAAATGGACGTTTTCCAAATCGCTGGATCGGACGCGGAAGCAACAGACCTTGGCCAGCGAGATCACCAGATTTAACCCCTTTAGATTTCTTTGCATGGGGCTTTATCAAATCGCACGTCTATCAGACGAAGATTACCAGTCTTGAAAACTTACGTACACGTATACGAACTGCTGCAGATAACATAACCCGCAAATGCTTCAGAATGTGTTTAGAAATGCTGCGGAACGATTTGAGCTGTGCAGGGATAACTTGATGGGCGTCACGTCGAATCCTACTCTTAATTATTTAATAAATGTTACCACTTTATCATTTTATGATTGAATTCCATATAATTTCCAAGTGATTCACAAAAATAGATCCTGACTTTATGTACACCCTGTATAAAAAGCATGAATCACTTGAAAATCAGGGCCCCCAGCCTTCTTTAGTTAGTCCTATAAGGCTAACTAACGAAAATATCACGACTTAACCTAACAATCGTCAAGGGCGTACAGTTGACCTAACGATTGGTTAGGTTAAGTCGTGATATTTTCGTTAGTTAGCCTTATAAGGCTAACAAACGAAGCCTGGGGGTCCTGATCTTCAGGTGATCCAAAAGTTCTAGTGTAGTAGCTGTTCATATAGATTTGCAGTAATCATAATGGAACTTTATTACTGTATAAGACTAGTAAACTACATAGAGTTCAACTCTGTTCACGATCATATTGTTTATCTTTATGAACACAGACATTACATTATAATTACCTGTATGTTAGTGACTGCACATTCAATTGTCCTTTAGATATATATGTCTGTGTTATATGTTGTCGGACTAGGTTATCCCCCCTCCACCCCACCTTCCCCCAGTTGGGGTACCTTGACTAACACTGCGGTGTTGCCACATGTACGGAGTCGCCTGTGAGGTGAGGAACATTACATATGCGGGTAACTGTGCCATTGTGCTTCTGTTATAACACACACACACACACACACACACACACACCACACCCACACAAGGAAACGACTTTTTAATTTCGTACTAAAAATAACTAACCTAAATTTAGTCTCATCAAGCATGTGACACATGGAGTAGGTGAAATATCAGCTAACATATCCTAATCTAACCCAACATCACCTAACCTATCTGGGGTTACATATCTTCTTTTCCGACAATAAAAATGTTACCTCACAAAAAATTATAGTTATGGGATATCACATACATGTAATTTCACATTTTGCTCAGTTATCATCGTACGCACGCGCACATACACACAAACACACGCCCGTGCATATACACACATGGTGCGCACTGTCGGATGAGCCTGTAAAACCAGAGGATAATTGTTGTTGAAACAGCTCGGTGCGAGCAAATATTAAATATAATTTATATCAAAATATTTAGCTTAAACAGCATGTTGGTTAGTACTCTTTGGCCTGCAACGACGAAATGATGCTTTTTTTCACTTTTATTTACTGAATAAAGATTTCTCAAAAAATGGTCATTGTGTATTTGTTTAATGTAGCGTGTATAGCGTTGCATTCTACCCTTTATCTTACACTTTTCTTTTATGAGTGACTGCGTATATACATTATAAGCGTATACGCATTCGTGTGAAAGAAATGTAAAGCTTTTCTTTTCCTTATTCGCCTATAACTGTTCCCGCATTGGCTTTTTTTATAATGTTATTTTACAAATCTAAAGACATTCGACATAATTATTAAAACGCAAAAATAGTAATGTTGGCAATTCTCTCACTTTGTACGAAAACAAGTGCCCAGAAGTTATTGTAACTGTATTCTGGTGATAAAGGAATATTCATCCAATATTTTCACTTCAACATAGTCCCAACTGAAATACTGTATTCATACGTGCTACATACGGGGTGTCCATAAATTAACTTTACAAATTCAATTGAAATTGAATTGAATTTGTAAAGATAATTTACGAAACCCTGTATTATTAGGTGTTTGTGTTTTGAGAATTGTTTAACCTCTTTTGTAACAGGCAGAGCTGGGCAATAAATACATTGAATGTATTTAAATACTAAATACTAAATACATGGGAGAAATGTATTTAAATACTAAATACTAAATACATTTTACGAATGTATTTAGATACTAAATACAAAATACATCAATTGTATTTAAATACATTTGTAAATACATTTTAAATTGTTATCTGCAGATATATCACTGTTTGATTCACCGGATTTGCTTGTTGAAGCCATGACACGCACACGATAAAGAAATCAACCGCTTTTGACTAAGAGTGGCACACAACTGATTGAACTGACACGTTGAAACATGAACCATGCTGTACTACACTGTCAACGCGTCGTACTGTGCTAGTACAGAACGTGTATTAAACCAGTAAAAGTATTTACATTTTTATATTTTGAGTATTTAAATACATTGTATTTAAATACTCATTAAAGTATTTAAATACTATATTTAAATACATGAAAAACAATGTATTTATAAATACAGTTCTAAATACACAAATGTATTTAAATACGTATTTAAATACAAATGTATTTAAATACTGCCCAGCTCTGGTAACAGGAAAGGTTATATAACGGGAAGAAAACTACAGCTTTATACGAGATCCGAACCGAGGATCGCTACATCACCTGGACGGGGAGGGAGGTCCAGGACCCAGTGTCGCTTAACTTCGCTACTCGACGGGAAGTGGTGTGACGACACTGGCCACGACGTATAAATACAATGGTTGATGTAAAATATTTTTTGGTGAAAATATCCAACAATCAGAATGAGGAAGAAGAGGAGAGATGGAGACCATAAAATGAGGTGAAAAGTGAGAGATGACGAATTTAAGTGAGTAGATAATGATAATGAAAATAATAATGATAATGATAAGCTATTGAAATGAGTACCCTAAGTGAGTAGAAGAGGCAACATAAAATACTGTATATAGCGTTAACGGAACAAGGAACAACGGTGAAAAGTATGGAAAATATGGCAAATGAGATACGTTAGTGAATCTTAATACTTTTAGCCCAATTTTGGCCAAACATATTTTCAGGTCTTCGTTTGTCTATTATAACTTATACAAAACAAAGACGTAAGTACTGACACGTGTCAAAATATAAAATCAGTAATTTCATACCACGTAAAACCACATCATTGTATGGAAAAAAATTATATCACGAGAGATGTATCGTTTGAATGCAAATTTATATAAAATATCCAAAGGCCATTTCGCACGTAACTATATATATACAGGGTGTCCCATAAGTCCGGTCTCATAAGAAAATTTATTTTAAATTATATTTACAATGTCGTAACATTAGAACTAAAACAAATGTTCAAATTGAGGTCTTGTTTTGGAACCTTTTTTTTTTCATTGCAGGTAGAATAACGTAATGGCTAATATGTAACCCACTTTCATATTAGCCAATGCGTGTTAAACAAAAACCTGCAACAAAAAACAGGTCCCAAAACAACACATTATTTTGAACATTTGTTTTAGTTCTAATGTATTACTTTTGGAAATTTAAATTAAAATCAATTTTCCTCTGAGGGCCGAACTTATGGGACACCCTGTATATATATATATATATATATATATATATATATATATATATATATATATATATATATATATATATATAAGTTGGAAATAGACTTTTGACAAAATTAATAATTATTAACTATTATTTTAAATTAAGTACTGTCAAAATACTTCACTTATGAAGACGTGTTAAGTTTAAGATGAAGACGGTGTTTGTTCAACTGTTTAAAAGAATTTTTCCATTTTGAGATACACTAAACCCAAGGAAAGGTAAAAAGTAACCTAACCTAACCTCACCGATAACATAACCTAACCAAACCTGACCTAACTGCAGAGCTATAAGACGGTCCATATTTATATTGACGAACGTTCGTTAAGATAATGTAAACGGAGGCAAAAACCTACTCTTGTATTCCATCATTTGTTTGTGAAGATCATATAAACTGAAATATAGAAATATAGAGCTCGAAAAGAGCATTCAATATGCACACGATGAGATAAAGGATCTTAACTCTAGTCTAAACTCGCTTACTAAAAATAATCGTAGCATGGAGATGATAAAAAACGAGCACGATTCAATTAGGAATAAATTAAACAGCTTAGACGATAATTCACGTGCCAATAACTTAATCATAATAGGGGTATCTGCAGAGCTGGGCAGTATTTAAATACATTTGTATTTAAATACATTTGTGTATTTAGAACTGTATTTATAAATACATTGTTTTTCATGTATTTAAATATAGTATTTAAATACTTTAATGAGTATTTAAATACAATGTATTTAAATACTCAAAATATAAAAATGTAAATACTTTTACTGGTTTAATACACGTTCTGTACTAGCACAGTACGACGCGTCGACAGTGTAGTACAGCATGGTTCATGTTTCAACGTGTCAGTTCAATCAGTTGTGTGCCACTCTTAGTCGAAAGCGGTTGATTTCTTTATCGTGTGCGTGTCATGGCTTCAACAAGCAAATCCGGTGAATCAAACAGTGATATATCTGCAGATAACAATTTAGTGCACCCTCTGTTTGATGGAAAATACTTTAAAATTAAATCTAAAGACGGTAATAAGGTAAAGTGCACCTGCTTGCTGTGTAAACACGAAGTCTCTGCTGCAAGCAATGCTACAACGAATCTGTACACTCATCTGAAGGTGTGTTTTTTTAGACATCAAAAATATCTTGAAATTGACCGAATAATTGTACAAAACGGCTCTGCCTTAAGTGGGCCTGTGTAACTAACTCGTTGCAATCAATCCAATTTGCGATTGAAAATTCATTGATGAAAAAGCTTTTAAAATCGTCTGATCTATCGAGTGGTGTATTTATTTCGAAATTCACCGTGTCCCCTAAAGTAGAAATTTATCAAAACATGAATTAGTGAATGCATATGTTAAAATTTGTATGTATTTAAAATGTATTTACAGATGTATTTAAATACAATTGATGTATTTTGTATATAGTATCTAAATACATTCGTAAAATGTATTTAGTATTTAGTATTTAAATACATTTCTCCCATGTATTTAGTATTTAAATACATTCAATGTATTTATTGCCCAGCTCTGGGTATCTGAAATGAATAGAGAAACAAACGGTGAAACGAAGAAAAAGGTGGAGGACAATAAAAAATAAACTGAATTTGGGGAATATTAAGATCAAAAGTGCTTTTAGATTTAAAAAACAAATTCCACCACAAAAGGCAAATTCTAGAGTTAAAGACACGACTAAATCTAAGACGCCCACTTCAGCTATAAAAGTAATATGTGAGGATGAAACTCACGGAGATTTAATACTAAAAAATAGAAGAAAGCTGAAAGGATCAAAAATCTTCGTCAATGACGACGTATGTGAGGAAACGCGTAAAATTTGTAAAGAAAAGCTCCCTAAACTCATAGAAGCGAGGAGACTCGGGAAAGTTGCCTACTTCCTTGGAGCGAAGTTAATTATTAAAGAAAGAGAGACTCCTCCAACGCGGAATACTTCGGTCAAAGGAGTTCACCTTGTTAGTGAAAAAGCATTCGAAGCTATGAGAACTACGAAAAAGTCAGCCGACAGTCGGCATACAGGAGGCCTGCGAATAACCCCACACGCAGGAGGCCTGCGAATAACCCCACACACACAGGAGGCCTGCGAATAACCCCACACGCAGGAGGCCTGCGAATAACCCCACACACACAGGAGGCCTGCGAATAACCCCGCATACAATCTCCTCAGTCGACTTTTTCATTCTCGGCTCAACTGGGCGGTAACTCCTTATTCCCGTATTCTGTATTTAGTGAAATTGTTTGAGAACTACTGTTAAAATGGCTTTCATCGAAAAAGACTTTCATAATATATGTGCCGATATTAACTATTTCAATTCATTAACAAAAAATTCTATATCCAGCTTAGAGAATCTAGAACAGGAATCTGGTGTAGGCAATTGCATGGTCTCATCGATAGACGAGTTTAATGCCTTTGTATTACAAAAAGATATTTCTAAAAATCTTTCTGTGCTAAATTTAAACATTCGAAGCTTACCTAGGAACTATAACTACTTATTGGCCCTTTTGAAAACTTCTACGGTCAAATTTAGTGTTATAATTCTCACGGAAACCTGGTTAAATAGTAGTATTAAAAACCTGTATAATATAGATAATTACGTTGCTTATCATACTGAAAGAGATGGTCAGATTAGTTGGGGTATCTCTGTGAATGTGCATCAAACTTACGACTTTAACGAAGTATTTTCTGCATGTAATAGTGATAATGAAAACCTGATTGTTAATATAAAAGACAAAAGTAATGTATATTCCGTCCATGCAATATATAGACCGCCTAATATTAATATCACTAGCTTTTTAATTCACTTACAGTAGATAACATGTTATGCAACTTCCATAAATCGAATGCCATAGTTGCGGGTGACTTCAACATCAATTTGCAATCTGAAGCAATCTCTCATAAATTTTTAAACTTAATGAATTCTTTCTATCTTTGTCATACTATTACCAAACCTTAATTGGTAAGGTTGCAGACTCGAGTCTGCAACTATGGTAATCGAATGAAAGAATCTACGATTGATAATATATTTGTAAATAGCAATGCCCTCGTAAATTCTGGAATTATAACCACAAATATCAGTGATCATTTTCCAACTTACGCTATATTCAATAACTTTGATCAGGTTGCGGACAAAACAACTATTGATTACAGAATATTCTCAGAGGTTAACAAAAGAAAATTTATTGGGGCTGCAGAAAATACTCGATTTGACTGTGACGAACCTATAAATGACCCAGATCATATGTTTCAGTTCTTCTATGACACCTTATTCCATATTTTTAATATTTGCTTTCCTTTAAGGAGAAAAACAGTTTCGCCCAAAAGTGTCGCAAATCCATAGATCACTCCACGAATTATCACTTCAAAAAAGAACAGAGGTAAATTATTCAAATTGCAATTACAAAGAAAAATTCCTGAAGTACAATATACTCAATACAGAAACAAATTAACTAAAACAATTAAAATTGCAAAATATAACTATTATAACAATCAATTTTCCAAACATAAAGGAGACACTTGGACAACCATAAACAGTCTTCTCGGAAAACAAATTAAGAAAAATTAAAAATTCAATAGAGAAATTAATTGT